>JAGDQP010000483.1:0-11674 GCA_022664845.1 Lepisma saccharinum | reverse complement strand
AGGTCTCCCATAATTATAACATGTTCATATATCCCAATTATATTACCAATTTCAGCCTCAAAATTTTTGAAACAAGCACCAGGTGGTCTATACGCGCAACTACGAAAGCTAGTTTTGTTATGTTACTTGTCAATTCTAGAACAATGAATTCAGTTTGTTTCATGTAATTGCCAGGAGATTTTGAAATGACCTCAGCTCTGACGTTATCATTTACTAGGATTGCAACTCCGCCCACCGTCTTATTTAGTCTATCATTCCTGAAAATCTTATAGCCAGGAAGAGTAATATCAGCGGAACGTGCAGCTGGTAGAAGTCAGCTTTCACTTACCGCAATGACATGTAACGGTATATGTTGGAAAATAGTCTGATTCTGCATTTATATGTGCAAACAATAACGTACCATCGAATGGATCCAATGCACTCTTTAGCAGAGGAACGGAATTTAGGTCATTGTCACTTGAGCTGCAGGGAAAAGGGGAGATGGGAGAAACGTAACTGAGAGGGGACATAGGATCACTCGCAAGTACCGTTTTCGGTGTTGCCAAATTTACAAAATCTACAACAGACATGTCCTAACGATAATATACACAGTCCGATAATTAAGTAATGAGACTGATTTTATTCTGACGAAACAAACAAAAGTAATTGAATAATACCTGTTTATTATTCGAAGTACATCCCTCCTGCATCAATACAACGAGTGGCACGATCACACAAGGAGTGGAATGACTTCTGCAACTCAGTTTGTGGTATGGCCCGTAATGCCGCTGTCACAGCTGCTTGGATGTCTTCAACCCTGTCGAAAAGTCGTCCTTTCAATGGCAACTTCAGCTTATGGAACAGGAAATAGTCACAGGGGGACATATCTGGTGAGTAGGGGGGATGATTCAGCACACACACTTGTTTTGTGGCCAAATATTCCGCAACAAGTACTGCTCGGTGAGCTAGAGCGTTGTCATGGAGAAGGAACCAGCTACCTGGGGTTGAGTATTCAGGCCGAACACGACGTATTCTCTTCAACAAACGCTCCAAAACACCTAAATAAAACTGAGCATTAACTGTGTGACCTTCTGGTACAAATTCATGATGAATGATACCCTTACTGTCGTAGAAACAAATGAGCATTGTCTTCACTTTTGACTTTTGGAGACGAAGTTTCTTTCCTTTTGGAGAATCTGCAGACTTCCATTCGGCACTCTAACGTTTAGTAGCTGGATCATAACGAAAACACCAACATTCGTCTTCTGCAACAATGGACAGAAGGAAATTTTTCTTCCTACGGGCAGTTGCAATAATGTCACGGGCGTAATCAACACGCGCTTGTTTCTGTTCATCAGATAATGAGTGTGGCACAAACCGCGCTGCGACCTTTTTCTTGCCTAGATCTTCCACTAAGATCTTACGAATTGTCTCCCTGTTAACACCAAAGTCACCTTCCGTCATTCTCACAGTCACACAACGATCTTCTAGCACACGTTCACGGACCTTTTCAATCAGTTCCTCGTTACGAACAGAAATTGGACGACCCGGCCGAGGTTCATCGTCAATCGATTCCACACCACTTTTAAAACGTTCATACCATCTAAATATCTGTGCACGAGACAAACAATTATCACCATACACTCTCCGCATCAACTCAACAGTTTCTGTGCCACTTTTCCCGAGTTTGAAACAGAACTTGATATTCGCCCTCTGCTCCATGACGCTGGCGTGACAAAGGCCTTTCACTTACTGCTGGTACTGACGTCATATTTCCCGTTATGCTTAACGCGGGACCATACGGTGTTGCCAGGTCGTAGATGAAGGATTACTCTCTCGAACTCACATATTGGTTTCTATTTTGCATTCTCTGTTTTGTCAGAATAAAATCAGTCTCATTACTTACTTGGACTGTGTATATATATGCAGTGAGACAGAGAGAGGAAAAAAAGTAAAAACTGCAAAGGCAAACTCGTAGGAGTACTCACCCACCAGCATGAAACGATTCACAATATGGATGTATTTAACGTTAGGAAAACTATAAGACAATAGATTTACATATAACAAACGACATTTTTGCAATATGATGACCCTTGAATATACATCAAAGAAACCGTGGAGAACTTCAGAACTGGATAACACACAACATACATACACTTTAACATAAATGATACTTGGATCACTATACGTTTTGACAGGAAAGACAATGCACTCTTTAGAGATGCCACACACACGTAAAACGCACAATATATACAACATATAAACACACAAAAAACACAAAACAGACACAATATATACTACACTAGTCATTTCGTTTGAAAAACACACGCTGACAAAGTTCACACTCACACATCCCGCATTGTGAGATGCAATCTAGTTCTTCCATCGTGGTGACTACAGCTTTCTTACCGTTGGCTTGCAGGACGAAAATTTTGCCATCCTGAGACCACGTTGAAAATTTTCCAAAGCGTTCTTTGGCAGCTTGCAGCACAATGTCTATTAGGGGTCAGTGATTCTGTTACCAGGAAAGGGGGATTTTTCAATGTCATTTCTTGTCTCGTAGCTTACACATTTAACAATAATGGCTCTCTTCCCAGTTTTTACGGCATCTGCAACAGACCTTCTAGGCGCTCCAATTCGATGAGTTCTATCAATATGTGACCGATTAATATGCGTTAGTTTGAGCTTGTCATGAAGAAATTGCCGCACGATGTCCTCGATCGTCTCATTACGTGTTTCAATGATGCCATGAATGAGAATTGAGTTTCTTCTAGAGTACTGTGCAAGATCGTCGATTTCTTTGGACAGGTCCCCAACTTCTTTCTTCAGGCTGTCTAGGTCGTTCTCAACAGAAGATAGCGAAGCCCTAGCTGAGTCTCTGAAATCTGTAAATTCGTTTCTCAGTTTCTGAAGTTTCACCGATAGACTTACACTAGACTCTTTGTTATTTTGCTCGCTTATGAGTGTGTCCAGTGGTTGTTGGAAAGAGTTCATAGATTTCTCTATGCCATCGACTCTACTAGTAACGGTTGTATTTGTAGATTTTGTAGCCATGGCTCAATAACCGTAGAAAACCACTGTGAATGAGGACTTATACCCGGCAGAATAAAAGTGAAAGTTCACTGGAGGTATTGGGCCGGAGAACAAGCAGAGGGTATACGCGGAGAACTAGTCACGCACGTCCATTCAACTCAACTGTACATATAAAAACGTCACTATATTTCGTGTATTACACGTTTTCAAGTATAGAGGAAGAGAGCGAAGTTCACGTGTTCACAAAGTACAAGTTTGAAGAGACTTTTCTTAGGTGTATATGTGTGATCTAATGCGAAACTAAGCTGTAAGTATTATCCTTTTTTTCTCCTTCATTTACCTTAAATTGCCCTACCGGTTTTCCTTTGTGTGTATATATATACATCGGATCTCCTCATATTCTGGCCTATCTTACCGACATCTTTAACAGTTCAATCACTTATGGAAGTTTTCCATTAATTTGGAAACTAGCTATGGTTCGCCCCCTTCCTAAAACTAGCAGTGTGACTTCGGCAACCAACTTCCGTCCAATCAGCATTCTTCCGGCTTTATCGAAAGCACTGGAATATATTGTTAAAGATCAGATCCACAGCTATCTTACAAACAACAAACTATTAGAACCTCTTCAGTCAGATTTTAGACCTAACCACAGTACCAATACTGCACTGGTACACGTAACAGAAGATTTTCGTTGGGCCATGGACCATAGACAAGCTACAATCCTAGTACTGTTGGATTATAGCAAAGCTTTTCAATCTGTCGACTACGATATACCGATGGCTAAACTGAAAGCTTTCTTTAACTTTTCTGAATCAGCCGTGGATTCGCTCCTACCTGGTTAATCGTGAACAATTTGTTATGTCTCATAATAAATCCTCCTCTGTAACCCCAATCGCATGCGGTGTCCCTCAAGGCAGTGTTTTAGGTCCTCTTTTGTTTGCTCTCTACATCAATGACATATCTGATGCCTTAACGTACTGCCGTTATCATCTCTATGCCGATGACCTTCAAATTTATCTCTCAACCTCGCCATCGGAGTTGCATCAAGCAATAAATAAAGGGAACCATGATTTAGATAGTTTAGGGAGATGGTCACTATGATATGGCATGAGCATCAACCCAAGAAAATCCCAAGCTACGCTCTTAGCTTCTAAGCATATTCGTGGCAATATTGACTGTGAAACGTTAGCCCCCTTAATTCTAGATAACACCACAATATTGATCCAGCGCACAATCAAAGATCTGGGTTCAATACTGGATCATAACTTATCCTGGATAGATCATGTTAACCACATAAGTAGCAAAGCTTTTGCATCTTTGTATTCATTACGTCGCATAAAAATATTACCAATGCCGGTTCGAATCTCTCACACACCTGGACTATGGGGATGTAGTTTACTCTGACCTGACGAATGAGCTAGCCAGACGACTGCAACATGTCCAAAATGCTTGCGTTCGTTTTACCTTTGACCTAAGATACTTTGATCATCTTTCGCCTTACTTTAATAAATTAGGATGGCTCCGCTTACATGATCGCCGTAAGTCCCACAAACTTATGCTCCTTTACAAAGTGCTCAAAAACAATGATCCTGTCTATCTTTTCTCACGTTTCCAGCAATTACGCGATTTTCATAAATTTAACACAAGATCTTGCAAAACTACCCTTCTTTCAATTCCGCGGCATAAATCAAACTTTTTTGCTAAATCTTTCGCAGTCTCCTCTTGTAATCTTTGGAACAGTCTTCCTCACTCGAACAGGAACGTGGATTCACTGGCAATGTACCGGAAAAGTGTTGAGACACTGTTTAATAATTAGATGCTCCACCAGGCAATGAACTGAACAAGGTTTGCTTCAGGATTTTATATACAACACTAGAACTACCTTTTTTTCCTCCTATTACTATTATATTACAATGATATTTTAAAGTAGAGACCTGCGATATATATATATAGAGGTGTGTGTGTGTGTATTTTTGTGTTGTAGTTGTGATGTACGAGGTTCATTGCTTCTGCTATGTGTTGTTATTATATTATTTGCACTAAAAAAGAGCGTGTGCTATGTATATTTATGGTTGAGTGGAAGAAAAGGTTTTGTGACCTTAACTCCGCCATAATAAGACGAAAAAAAATAAAATAATATATGTGAATACGTGTGATCTAATGCGAAACTAAGCTGTACGTATTATCCTTTTTTCTCCTTCATTTGTCTTAAATTTACCTTACATATACATATATTTAGTACAAAGGAAAGCCAGGAAGGCAATTTAAGGTAAATTTTTATATGTGTACATGTGAAAATGTGTGATCTAATGCGTTAGTAAGCTGTAAGTAATCCTTTTTTCTCCTTCTTAAATTTACCTTAAATATATATATATATATATTGGGAAGGAGGCCATTGGAAAGACCGAGATGTCATTGGGAGGACAATATTAGAAGAGATCTTCGAGAATTAGGTGTTGGTGATGAAAATTGGCTTGATACTGCCCAGGATAGAATCCAATGGCGAACGTGTTACTGCGGCGATGAACTTGCGAGTTCCATAAGCCATGGAGTGTGTTAGTTATATATAATAATAATAATAATAATACACAGCCATATTCAATCCACTACTGGATGAGGCCTCTCATGGAGGGAGGAGGTGGTCTACTGCTCCCACGCTGACCAGACGGGTTGGGAGAGGAGAGCCGAAGCCCTCAACTGTGATCGCTACCTCTTTATTCAGGTAGCTCCCCACTGTCCTCACGACGCTGGGTGGACGCCGCACAGGCAACACCATCTGGAGTGCTGAAACGGTCACCCATCCAAACACTGACCAGACCCAGAGCTGCTTGACTTCGGTGATCTTACGGGAACCGGTAGACCAGCTCGGCTAGGGCGTTGCCCATAGTCGGTAGCGCGCTCGACTTCAGTGCGAGCGGTCCCGGGTTCGATTCCCGGTGGGAGCTCAAAAATTTCGGTGTTGACCCAGCATCGTGAGGACAATTGGGGAGCTGCTGTGAATAAAAAACAGTGGCGATCACAGTGAGAGCTTCGGCTCTCCTCTCCCAACCCGTCTGGTCAGCGTGGGAGCAGTAGACCAACTCCTCCCTTCGGGGAGAGGCCTCATCCACTAGTGGATTGAATATGGCTGTGATTTATATATATATATATATATATATATATATATATGAAACATATCTGTACGCATCAAATAATTCCAATGAAGGATTAGCTAAAGTAATAACTTTAATCTTCAATCTAGAAAAAAATACTAACAATTTTAGGAGTGATAGGTAACTGAACAGAACTCAACATAAAATTATGAAACAAGTTACTTTTATTGTGGAAAAAAAAGATGCAACATTTTAATTAATCTGAAACACAAATCGCACCCATGGAAAAAAAAAGGTTTTCTTGTCTAAAAAACGAACAATTTAGTTCTGCTGTTTCTTCTTTTGTGCTTCCTCTTCTTTCTCTTTTTCGATTTCTTGACAATAAGCTTCGATTTCCTGAGCATTCAGCATCTGTGGACACAAATAGTATTCTTGTATTCCAGATACTTAATATAACAACACACTGGAATTAGGCTATTAGCATTACAAGTGAAAAATAACAAAAATATCACATGTACGCACGTTGACAATTAAGTAATGAAACAATATCTAACGTCCATACTATGAATGTCACCTGGGAAGTAACGTCCCAAACATGCGCAATTTTCGGTTTTTCCAAAAAAACCTTTGGAAAATCGCCAAAAAATCGGCTATCCAAGTGAATATGATCAAACTCGGGGATATCGCAGAGGGCTATAGGCCACATATGAGTCATCTAGTTGCAAAACCCGCCATATCCAAGAAAGTAAAATTGTCAGAAGTAAGATACAACATACGCCCATATACAATCTAAATTACTACTGGCTTAATTTTAATCAGCAGTGCATCTGGTTGCATCTATCTCATTACAGACATGTGTAACACTGAAAAACGAACACGTTTCCCAAAGATAATAGCTTTCCCTTTTGTTTGCAGATGACCGCTTTTGCAACCAGACAACTCATATTTCGCAACAGTAACAACCTCCCTAGACGGGTCTAATTAGGAAAACATGGGCCTTTTTCCCGCCAATTTCTCACAACACTCAAAGGAAAATTGTTGGAGGGCAATGAGAGTACTTCCAGAGATTATTCCAAAGAGATATAATTTGTCTTTGGATAACAATATTTGGCTGAGAGACAACTCTCT
This sequence comes from Lepisma saccharinum, assembly GCA_022664845.1. Taxonomy (NCBI): domain Eukaryota; kingdom Metazoa; phylum Arthropoda; class Insecta; order Zygentoma; family Lepismatidae; genus Lepisma; species Lepisma saccharinum. Next base: position 4,442 of record JAGDQP010000483.1, on the reverse strand, counting down.
AAATTTAACTAGTGATTTCTTGTTACGAACTATATCTACGCAATTAATGACTCGAGAGTTCTCAAATTTGGTTAAATTATATACCAATGACCCTCGAGCAAAATGCATATGTTGGAAACTCTGAGTTTTCTGGGGGATTAGTAAGGGATAAAGGAGCCTAAAATATCGTTTTTCGACGTGAAATTTCCTTTCTCCAGCCATTTTCTCATAGCAATGAAGGAAAAAAAAACTGTGTTTCACATACTATCTTACATAGTTGTATCCTATGGCTTACTTTGAACAAAACGAGGGGGTTCTCATTGTTGTGCGTTTATTACAAATTGAGGAACATCGTAATGTAACGACCGAGTCGCCGTAGCTCAGTGGTCGAGCGTTGGCGTAACATTCAGGTGGTCGTAGGTCCCATCTCAGCGGCCGATCAACCTGACTGAGGAAAAACATGTCACACCAGGCAAATGTCGGGATGGCATCTTCAATATAGGCCCCAGTCGACACTTTCCCGAATCCTTTCCCCTCCCCTAACCTGGCCTGAGTCTTAGATGCCTAAAGGCCATAAAAAATTCAAATTCAGTAGTGTAACAAAAAAATGTCATTATTTAATCACTTTAATCAGTTGTTTCGTATGGTTTATATCTGAATTTCTTTCTCGGGTTGTATGACGCGTAGTTATAAAACTTCGTGGTTGTATTGACAATAGACTGCCACGTGTGTGTGAATATTTTCATTTAGATTAAAGTGGGTGCGTCGAAATCCGAAAAAAAGGGATTTTTTTCGAACAAAATATCCCTTTTGGCTGGATTTTTCCCTATTTCTGCTCCACCTATTTCCCCCCCCCCCCCCACACAAATCTTACGTCGTTGTATTTTACGGTCGCTGTTAGATACATGTGCACTTGGAAAATTTCGACAAATTACTTTTTGACCCACTAGCTACCATGGGATAGAAAAAGGCGAAACTTTCAGAAAGTGCTGGGATTCTCATAAACTTTCTTGTAATTACACCTATGATATTGACCACAGCCTGGAGGAAAATTTAAAGATTTTTTTAAAGTCCCTTTTTGCTGCCGTTTTTCCTACTTCGATGCAAGGTACCCCAATTGCCCTACACTATTTATTCTGTGGTCTATAGTGAATAAAACGAAGTATCGTTCACTATTTCACTACAATTACAACGAGGATGGTGACGTATGCAAAATACCATAAGAAATAACATACCGAAATTTTTGCTCCACCTTACTCTATATGAAAAATTCCTCAGGGGTATCTGGCGGTGGAAATTTTTTGACACGTGCTAGTACAGTGGGGTAGGATGAGGTGTAAATAAAACAACAAACACGTCGATGAAATTCGCCCCGTTCCGCCGCAAGGATTTTTTCCTGAAAGCTCTCTCTTAAAATGTACGAGGACGAGGATTTTCCCCCTTTCCCACGTTGTATATAAAGTTATCCCCACAATTTATACACCACCCCTACCCTCAAGAACCAAGGAATGAAATGATCTCATTTACTGCTGTGTGAATTTTAACTGGAGCAATGATCATTCAAAGTGAACCCTAGGCAAGGTTTACAAATCCTATCGTCCGGAAAGGGTTATTGCAGGGAGGGGTGGAGGATTCGCTGTAAGGGACATCCCATCATATTGACAAATGACCAAAATCCTGACCATGTTCAATATTGTAGACACACTGAAAAATGAAGAAGAAAAAAAATCAGCTGCGGCGGAGAATGAAACGTGGTGTTTCCGCTACGATCCTGCGAACCAAAGACAAAGCGCAGGATGGAACGAAAATGTGGCTCATAAGGTCAAAAATGAAGAAGAGAATGTGTTCTTGCGACAGCAAAGGCATTATTCATCATGAGTTTGTTCCTGACGCTGAAACTGTGACTGACTGTTACCATGGTGATACTCTGGAACGACTGTTCGTATCCCACCTAAGGACTATGTAGTAGGGTTGCCACCTTTTGATGATTGAATTACGGAACGGTCGGCAAAAAATGCGGGATAATATTAAAAATATACGGGACAAATCTAAAATAACCTACTTAGGCTCTGTCCTACTATATAATTTATTGACTACCCGTACCAATTTAAAACCTCCACCTCAAGCTCCAAACAGTGTTTTCAGGTTTCCGTCGCAATATTTCCCTTAAAATACTGAAAAGCTTCCTAATTTTTGTAAAAATTTCCTTTACTTTCAAAATTACTGAAAAAAAAAAAAAAAAACATAAAAGGTGTCAAAAATGTTCAACAAAATTCCCTATTTTTTTTCTTTTACCCTTCACGTGGGCCAGATTTTACAGTTTTCCGGAAAATTTCCCTCAGTCTGACAACACTGACTCCAAAAGCAATACCGAGCGGAAATAGATATTTCAATTTTGCTAAACACAGTTGAAGTTACTGTTATCAATTAGAGCAGAGGACACGTATACGCAACCATGTTGAGCCTGGGAATGTGAGCAATCTATTCGCCAGTCTGCATAGTAAATATTTCGAGAAGAGTCCATCATGGTTTATTTAAAATTCATATATGTTGAAAATATGTGAGAGAATTTACTACTAATAATACGGGTCGTATAATTTTTACCTAAAATATGGGGCAACACTACTCTGATGCAGGTACAATTGGTTCTTGCTGCTCAATAAATGAGTCAAGATAATGAATTGTACGGGTGGTACTAACACTATGGCTTACGCTTATCTCGCTAAATGCATTAACTGTGTGTAGAGTCAACCCTCTATTTCTAAGATTTAGACCGCTGTGATAATTTTGTTCCCGAAGAACTAAAGGGTTATGACGTCGAGTCTTCAGCGTTAGTTGTAAGAGTGTTCGGTATTTGGTCAAAAAATAAATTCTTGTTGGCAGCATTAAAAATGATGAGAGAGGAATGTTTATTATAATTTCCAAAATCGTACAACGCAAAAATTAACGGTTTTCCTTCTAGTTCAAATTATATTGAAATACCTAACAACAGAGGATTAATACTACTGAAAAGCAGGTAAAATAGGCACACAAAACTTAAATGGAAATTCGTGAAAATTTAAAATTTGCCATTGAAATATGCCTTAGTGGTATTAGAGGAATGAGTTCTCGTTGGGTTCTGAGTTAATTCTTGCTTAAAAGCATATGCATCTATCTATGAAGAAGACCTCTCGCGAGGAAGTTGTATTACTTGTAGCAGTTAGTTGTTATGTAATTATATTTTTCCAATTTCAAAGATACTGAGTCGAGTAAATCCACTTTTCTTATCATTTGAGGTTAACATTCTTTCCTTTCTTCAACTAAGTTATCTCCCTACCCGCCGTAAACTTTCGAACCTCAAGACTCCTTTAAAAAATATGAACTTAAATTTTATTTTTACGGCCTTTAGGCAACTTTGGCTCAGTCCGAATGGAGAATTGGTGAAATGAATCAAGTGGGAGGAAACGGGAGAATCCCGAGAAAACCCATGCACGCGGTTTTTTTTTCACCACAAAGCCCACATGGCATGAGCAGGGATCGAACCGAAGATCATGCACCGGAAGTGTAGCACTGACAAGGAGACTTACGGATGTGTAACTCACCGATTTTAATGAAATTTTGCATACGTGTAGAACATCGAAAAATAATCGACACGTATTTTTTTTTTATTTCGGCAATGGTGCGGGTTTAAGGGTAGAAACCACCCTGTGAACGTTAGGGGTGGTCTCCAAGCGTAGACAGAAAACAATAATTTAATGTAGAAGAAAAAATACTGCCAGGGAAGTTTTAGGACAGCTGATTCAGAATCTGACGTCAAAATTCAAAATGGCGGATCCAATATGGGTGATTACAATTACAATAAGTCGTCTGCTTTGAAATGCTCTGTAGTTAGCCAAGAACAATTATAACATAAATTTACATCTCCGTAACAATTTAATTAAGATCCAATCACTGATTCATAATCAGTTTTCGTTGCCCAGATTTGCAAATCTTATTAGGTATGCGTGGTACAAAAGCGGTTATTTGGAAGAAAAAAAAAATCTGAGTTTGAAAATCCCGTAACATTTTGTTTCAAAGAGTGTGCAGAATTTTGCGATTTGTGCACAGTTATTGCCGTCATAAGGTGTGCATGGTGTAAACAATGTTTATGTATTACACACTTTTTTTTACGGAATATCATTACTGTAAAACGTTTTCTCAATAAATTCATAATTATAACAATTGAGAATATATACATTTCTGAAATAGTGAGAGGCGACGGGACTCAATATAAATAAGCACCCCGACTAGTGAGAGGCGAGGGGACTCACTTTCAATAAGCACCCCGACTAGTGAGAGGTGAAGAGACTCACTTGAATCAAGCATCCCGTTAAAATAAGTACAGAAAGGGGTTTCAAATAGGTCTGCCACCTTCTCGCAGTAACTCCTGCCAACTATAATTGTTCTTGGCTAACTGCAGAGCATTTCAAACCAGACGACTTTTT
>JAGDQP010000482.1:146447-159317 GCA_022664845.1 Lepisma saccharinum | reverse complement strand
GCAACTTAAACTTTAAGCAGTGGATCTGCCACAAGGTAACAAACTCTGACACTTGGAGCAAGTTAAACTTTAACCATTGGATCTGCCGCAATACCATTCTTCTTTCAACGCAAGTCAGCAAAACAGTTAAATTCATGCCAGTTAGTTAATTGTTAATCAAACTAATGTAATTACTAAATATATTTATTTGTGTGTCATATTCAAAGGTACTTGAAGTTTCTTGCATTCATATCAACGATGGACAATAATAATTTTATTTCTTATTTCGTTTTCAAAAAAAATCATTCCCACCCTTTCTGCTTTTTTTCTTCTTCTTCTTAAACTAAATTAATTTCTTTGCGCCTGTAGGTATCTCGTTGAAGCCAACCCGACTATTATTTTTTTCAAAACTTATTAATTTGATGTTCTTCTTTTTCTTCTTTTTCTTCTTTCAAAGAAAGGGCAAACATGGCTTGCGGCATTCTGTTATACATTTTTCTGTGCCTAGCCAGGGAAAGGGGCGAGAAGCAAGGGTTGTGAGTAACAAAAAATGTATAATTATTTTCTGAATAAATCAATACAATGCAGGAGCAAGGCAACAGCGAAAGTCTCATTCAAAAATACGTGTCTCAACTTGTTTTCTAGTTTCATTCAAGAGGGAGTGTCTCAAATAGCCACCTGACAATCCACGGTGTACGTTTGCGTGGCGTCTATAGAATTCAAGCTACAAGGACGTATTTAATTAATACGTAATTAAATCATGGTGTACGTGGCTAGGTGTATTCTACTAGGCTCCCAGTGGGATGTGCCCCTCATACCCCTGTTAATTTGCACACTGCGTTGCCGTAAGTTTGGCGTATTTGACTTCTGTGAATTCGAATATACTTTACAAACTTAGGGGAGTCGTAGAATTTGCATTCAATTTTTTACTTACGACAGCTTTTGTGAATACCTTCCAAGCATTATTCCTGTGGTGAGTATGCATTTTTGTCAAAATGTGTCACACTAATAATTGTTTTCTTGCATTTTAAGTGACCGTGAGTTAGCGGAGGTTAGATAAGGTCAGGTTCGTACAAACAGGTAGAAATGTATTTTGAAAGAAAGAAATGAAAGTAAAATACATAACCGAACCTGACCTTAAATAACTTACCCTAACCAATGGTCATTAATCTAAGATAATCTACGAAAAATGCAAGAAAGCAATCATTAATAACATAATTTATACGAACACAGAAATGTATTTTGAGAAAAAAATAATCATTTGCACTTGCAGATTTGAACCCGGGTTCTTCCACTCAACAAGCCAACGGCTTAACAAGTTATCCACGGTCTGAGCTTGAAACCGGGGATTTCGAAGTTATATTTACACCGCACGTGTCTTACGTAACAATGCTGCGAGATATCATTCGCTCGTGGATTACTGGTGCGACCGGTTCCTTCAAGAACTAGGACTCGTTTCGTACATTTACGAAATCACTCTCTTAATCGTGGATTAATCCGAGATGTATATATTGGTGCAACAGTAAGTTCTCAAGATTGTGGATTTATTCATGCTTGATCTTGATCTACAGATCAAATGTTGTTTATGGGACTAGAACTATAGAGCTGAGCCATAGATGCCTAAAGGTCGTAAATAAAATTCATACTTCAAATGGAACCGTGGGTAACTTGCTGACAGTAGCGAGTTTCATGGCTGATTCAACAAGACATTTGTTATGGACTGTGTAGCTAAGTGGTCAGCGTGTAAAACTCTCATTCTTAAGGTCCTTCGTTCGACTTCTCGCCTGGATTTCGATTTTTTTCAAGGAATTAAGCGCTGTAAATGATGTTCGCGATTGTTACTGAAAGAGATTGATCCCATAAGGGGAGAAAAACAAAAGACAGAGAGTGAGACAGGGGAAAAGACAGACTGTGTATCCTTAAGTGATAAAATCTTATTTATTTCCATGTCTCCGCTAATTTTGTTTCCCTTTCCCCTTCTTTTCTCCTCTTTTTTCGCTCTTACTCCGTCTTCTTCCATGCTTTCTCTCTCTCTCTCTCTCTCTCTCTCTGTATATGTGTTTGAACAAGACAAGTTTTGTTGCACTGCATAATGACGATTCCTACATGATGTCCATATTATTAATATCCTTTTCTTTTCTATTTCTTAGAACTTAACGGGAATGGAATTTCTGCCTATCTATCTCGTGGTTCTCTAAATGGTTCCCAACGACTTATGCTTTATGGCTCCAAATGGAGGAATATCCTGGCATGTCGTGTTTTGCCGCATGTTTGTACTATCATGTTGATTCTCTACCTATTAGGCGTATAGTGAAACAATTCTTCTGGAGGAAAAAGGTATAATTTCTTATAACTCCAAACCCCATTTACTTTTGTTGTTCGCTGTACCATGTCAGATTTACTAGAAATGACTTCGTCGTAATCTCTGGCAGTAGGAATTCTTACTGTTCTATGTTGAGTAGGCCCCAAAGTTAGGGTCACGTTGGCAGTACGAGTAGCCTCTCACGGGGCGGTAGTAAGCACAGCTGCATAGAAATTCACATAAATAATCCATTTCCACAGATATCAGAATGAAACAAACACTAACTCCTGAAAACATGGCGGTTGAACATGATGACTTTTGCGCAAAAACAACCTGAGACGGCTCGGGTCGTTTTCCCCCCCTGCTCCTCAATTGTATATATAGCTCCTCATTTTAACATTTGAAGCACTCATCTCACGTTGTCTCTTTGTAGAATTAGAAAAGCATCCACATTCGAAAACATACTATTTCTTAACGAAAACCCCACAAATGGGACATGTCCCACGATCTGACAACGCTGGTTTCTGCCTAATTGTCCAGGCCAGATTAATCGAAAACTGGGGTCAAGCTGACCCAGCTTAATTATATTGGAACAGTCAATCCATAATTTACATCCATGAGATGAATTGAACTGCACACGCTAGATACATAATACGTGATATTTTTTTCTGTAGTCTCGTATCGCGCTCACGTGTCATTGATATAAGCCCGGCTTTTCATTTACGAGCTCGCGGCATACTTTGCTTGCGATTTCTTTGAATAGTTAATAGAAATACTTAAACACGAATTTCAATTGGGTATTCAGGAAAATCGCATGTGAAACACCCACCTAGCGCGTGCATGAAAAGCTGTTTAATCCGTTTACTTATCCGCGTTCATACCCTAGTATTTAGGAAGAAAAAAGAACAGAGTACGCAGAAAATCAGCAAGTTATAAGATTTTTTTTTTTAAATAAAAATAATATGCCTCCATGTAGCACCAACTAGAAAAGCAATGAAAGATAATTTCTATAAATTACGCAATTATTTTTGAAGAAATTTGGATAATAGTATCATTTAATTCTATAGAACGCTTGGCAAAATACATGGAAAAGATTTTTACATTGTTTACTTATGAAAGAAAACGAATAGTTGTAAGTAAGTTGCTTTAGGATTTGATGATACCCCTTCAAGTTTAAAAGATTTTCAGAAACTGTTTTGTTGATATTATTTGCTTTCCTTCTTTCTTCCTGTCTTTCCGGAATACTAACAGATAAACAGAAGCACTCCTCTCACAGCTATTTCGATATGTTAATATAATATCATTTAGCTTATTTCCTGCAGATGTTTTGCGGTCAGAGACATCTGGCGAGCAGTTCAGCCAAGCACGTGGATGTTAAAAAAGAAGGATACATAACAAAGACAATGGCAAATCGCCAAGCGCATCTCGTGTACCATTTACGATGTCAGCCTTGAGACTATATACCACCACATGAAAGGCAATGTTAGATACATAGGATAGGAAGGGTACTTCTTCGTTTGCGTGGAACCAATTGTTGTCTGTTTCCCAGAGTTCAGTAGCAGCAGAGTTTGTCCTGTGACCTTTCCCCTGACAGACATCCAGGCAGGAGGATTTTTATGCATGTTAACAACAACACAGACAGATAATGACTCATCAACACATTGTTAGTAAACAAGCTTTCTCACATGTGGTCGCAAGGTCAGTGTTGCCAAACAAAGTATTTAGTTTTTATTCTTTCATTGGACACCAAAGAAAAAACCGCAGCTGTTGTTTTGGAACATGTTAAAAGTTCCTGACTTAGATTAATTGACCACCAGGCGTTTCCTGGACATACATTTTTAAAAGGTTCAAAAGTTTAAATCGATAAATCATTCGTTTATCTTTTTATTTATTTCAATCTTCTCCTACGGTACAAATGTTCGTAAACTCAGAAAGATAAAATATTTGGTGGAGGAAAGATAATTGATCCACATGACACACTGCAGTGGTAGACTGTGGAATAAATAGGCTAGCTTGTTATTGACACTTTTAGTCCAATGTCGTTTAGATATTTGAAGAGCAGATCTCTTCCGGCTTTATTTTTCTTCATGTTTATAGCATAGATCCTTCCCGAAAATAATTGTTCAGTGAAACAATAAAAATTCAGGATTTCTGACGGACCGCCAACGGGTGACGCTGGCATTTGGCATATAGCCTACGACTCTTTCCGTCAAAATACTGTCTTGGCCGTTGAGAAGCGGCTTTAATCTAAGGGCTGATTTTCATGAAAGCTTGCGTTGCTTGCGATTTGGGTGAATAGCTAAATGAAACACACGTTACACTTACTAAACAATAAAACACGAACTAAAACACGTGTTTCAATTGGCTACTCACCCAAATCGCAATCACCGCAAGCTTTCATGAAATTCAGCCCTAATTCCTTGAAGAATTAGAACAGCTGTCGGTCCGCTGTCACTTTGCCCATGGGGGATATTTGAACATATCATTGAACAGAAGATATCATGGTTATAAGATAGATGACAATGCAAAGTGATTTCCACCAAAAATACACTTTTTTCAGTTTGAGCAAAATTGAAGATCAAGATCATAAGATTGTGATTTTTAGCAAGGAGTAGGGCTTATTATCAATCCGTCTGTTGGGACTTGGAAGTGTTTCTATTTTTTTTTAAAAAATACTACTCTCATGAATTGACTTCAGTAGTTAACACGTGATAAAATCAAAATCTTCATGGCCGATCAATCAAAGAGGTTGTTTCAAGTTTTCGTGATTACAGTTGGATAAGCTGTATAAAAGAAGCAAAGAAAAGTTCAAAATAAGATATTTTTTTAAGTGTCCACTTAAGTTGTTGCTGTCGTTGGCAAAAGTGACCACTTAAACAACTCTTGCCGTACCACAGACTTATCCCACAAATATACAAGCTCGATATAGACCTCAATATGTGTGAGGATTTCTTCATTGTGTGTGTGAATCTATCTATCTCTTCTCACCGAAGGCTATAAAACTGACAACGAGGGTGAGAAAGAAAGAATTTGATGGCAAAAAAATCGATTTACTAAAATCGTGTTACGTTCGTGTAGATTGAGTGCCATTATTTGATTTGGCCAAAGTGGGGTGGTAGAGGGGGAACCAATTCTATATTTCCTGAAGCCTTTCTTCACATAGGAACAAAAGGAATTAGGGAGGGGAGAGAAATAGATGTGTGATAGAAAAATCTATACTACAAAACAGTTTTTTTTTTCTAGAGATATGTGTGAATCTGAGGCAAGTTCGTGTGTACCTGAAGATTCGGAAACCAACCCAAAGATGGAGTGAGTGAGCAACATGTTTCTATTTTATTATTCTGTCTACCTGGTATGACGATATGTTGCCGTTGCTGTAAAGTTATCTTGGCAATTCTTAATTGTAATTACTTGATTTGTAAATATTCTTTAGAAGATGTTAAAGAAAGCATAACTGTTATTAAGGTGAAGTCAAAGCATCTTTCTTCAGTTACTTAATGAATTCAAAAAGATGATAAGCCTGAAAGTCTTGGTGGGTCTAAGGATCTAAGGTGATAGCACAATTTGGAGTTTTGCTACGTTTTCATTCATTTTCGTTCAGTTAGGCCTACTGGAGAACTATGCAACGCCAGTAAGAAATAGTCTAATGTTCAAGTCGAAAAACGTTAGTCGGCTGTGTAACGGTAAATAAGATGATTGATTGTCCGTGTACCAAATTTTTAGGCCTGCGTTCAATGACTCCGAGGGTAAGAAAGCAGTTTTCCTTCATAAGAAACCCGTTATTAAATCTGAAGTCTAGTAAACAAATTAGTCTGTATACAGTTCTATACTATGTTACACAAATTATAAATGTCCTATTTAGTACTCTCATAGAGTTGACACCTTTCCATCTGTGCACGCTAAATTCGGAAGAGAGGACCGCTCGAATTGAGCAGAATAAATTACCTTACAATAGCGGAAAGGGGAACAACTCTTTTAGAACATATTTCCATTAGAACAAAAATTAGAAATTCCGTTCGAAAAAAAATATGTACCTTTTTTCGATAGGAATGTAATATTTTTAGATTATATAAATAGTCCATCGGAAATTTTACACTTTTGAGATGAAATTTTCATATTTCGAAAATGTAAAATACTCAATTTGGAACTTTTGTTAGCAATTTATTTTTAAGAACGTTCATGTTTTGAAATTGAAAATCACTTCATGCGCACAGAAAAAAAAATGTAGCTGATAACGAAATTATCAAACTGACGCGCAAACAGAACTTTATTGTATCTTCTAAAGAAAAAGTTAAAACTATCTGAATTGTCAGAAGAAAAAAACCCTGAGCAAGAGTAGAAGATAAGTTCCACTGCTTCGAAATCCGACACGCTACAACACCATGTATTTAACGTGTTAACTATTTCTGAATATGTAAAGGCCAAGCTAGAAACTTCAATTATTTTAAGAGTACTAATATGCTATTTTTTCGCTCTTCTTAGATGAAATTTTCGTAACTTGATGTGTAGCGATTTTTTTCGCTCTGTTAAGCAAACATTTTTAGTTGTTCTTCTTGTCATTTATGACCATAGACTTATAAAACTTCCACTAGAGGCAGGGTTGGCGCCACCATCTACGTTGATTTTAACTTCCAGCATGGCGCAAGTTGAACATTCACTTGTTTCTCTGTTTGGCACGAACGAAACAGCGAACCGTCCGCTGTGTGGTATTGTATCATTTGTATGTGCCACGCACGATCTTTTTATGAAGAAAAACAATTAAGAATTCGCATTAAAGTTCACCTTAGTTAAGTTTAACACCTAAGATACAAACAATACCTAATTAAATTGATCAATATAAGGCATAATTTGATATAAAAATCACTTATATAAAACGTTCTTGATAAATATTATTTTTGTTATCAAAGATTTTTTTGTTAAATTTTGAATTTTATTTATGGCCTTTAGGCATCTAAGGCTCAAACCGGAATAGGGGAAGGGAAAGGATTCGGGAAGGTGTCGGCCAGGGCCTATGTTGAATCATTGAAACAAGACATATGTCATTAAAAAATTGTGTATAAAAATTATCTCTAGTTTTCGGATAGCTTTAACTTGATATTTAAGTTCTACCAGCTATCGAAAGTGACATTACAGAGATCACCGAAAAAAAAAAGCTCCATGGTTAGCTTAGAAGATACCGGAAAAGTTATTTGAGAATGAAGCAATTACCTCTATCTAAAAGCGATACTGGACTGACTGTGGCCATTGAAAAGGTCATGAATATATGAAGCCAGGGAGTGGGGAGGACACTTAGGGCCATATTTATGAATAACTCCCAAGAATGGGTGGCTCCCAAGGGCATTGAAATTATATGCTCCTGGGAGCCACCCAACTCTTGGGAGTGATTCATAAATATGGCCCTTAATCTCGTGTGTCCACTTCCAGTCTAAACCAATATGGACCAAAGTTTCGGTTCTAACTCAGTTTTTTATGCTTGATATCGCTGTGTGGCCCGTTTTTAATTTATGTCTTAATTCTTGCGAAAAAAAAAGTAAATATTATTTGCAGTATTTTCTATTGTATGTGGAGTACGGTATACTATTACATTAATAATTAAGGAATTAAGACAAATAAATAATAAAAAAAACGGGCCACACAGCGATAAGAAGCGCATAAAACTGAGTTAGAACTGAAAAGTTGGTCCACATTGGATTAGACTGGAAGTGGACAAACGAGTTTAAATATTTGTTCTAGCGTCTATCTTTCGATACTAAGCAGACATTCCAATATCGTTTACGTAGAGCTCGATGGAATGAAGAGGAGTGCATTATAATTTAGGGTAAAAGTCTTAAAACTATTAAAAAACGACGTTGTTTCTTCTAGCTTTTCAAATCTTCTGTTTTAACTTTATATCATAAACAATACAAACATCTATTAAGTATATTATTGTGTCCGACTGTAGGACCGTAGGTAGGCCTATGTATAATTCACGAGTTTTCCTATTGCCGATCGATAAGAAGTGTTTCGTATCTAGTTTTGTTGATATGCTAAATTTAGGTTTCTTATTGTTCTTAATAGTGTAATTTTTAAAGTGTCCCTGGTTTGATTACCGGCGGGAACACAAATGGTTCGGAACCCACGTTAAACTGTAGGACGTCATCTTCATGCGATGGAAGGCAATGGCAAATCACCATCGGTTCATCTAGCTCTGGGACCTTTAGGCCCGACCTGCCTTCGGACAGAACACCCATCATCATCATTGTTCTTAACAATTTAACAAGTCTTTTCAACAGCACATTACTTACCGAGCCGCCGTAGCTCAGTGGTAGAACGCTACTGTAGTATTCGGGGGGTCATGGGTTCGATAGAGCGTTGCTGTAGCATTCGGCAGGTCATGGGTTCGATTCCAGCGGCCGACCATCCTGGCTGAGGTTTTTCCAGATTTTTTGTTCAGGCACACCAGGCAAATGCAGGAATGGCATCCTCAACATAGGCCCTGGCCGACATCTTCCCGAATCCTTTCGCCTCCCCAATCTCGGCCTGAGTCTTACGTGCCTAATGGCCGTAAATAAAATTCAACAACACATTATGGGCTTAGAACCATTTAAATTTTAAATAGACAGATATAATTATCTTTTTTTTTTCTATGCGAATATAACCACTTTATTTCCAATAGGCCTAAATGAAAACGATCCAGTATTTCTGAGTGTAAAAATACTTATTTTAATGGGTATTTCACTTCGGCATTGAGGGACAAATTCATAACTATGGATCTAACACAATAAAATACCTTGGCATCAAATAATTCTAATCAAAGATATGTGTTATCTTTTATATTTCTAGTAAGATGTATGATTATACTGGATCATATTCGCAGGTTAGTTGCACTTTTGACAACAAAACCTAGGTAGCGTAACGTCATTTCACGTAAATATTGTCGAGGGAGAGTTCCTTCGCTCCGGAGGTAAAGAAGGCCCCTTTCACGAGTATTCCTGGCTGTTTGGAAACGGTGGACGTTTCGAACGGGCTGACCTACGTATATCAAATGTGACGTAAGTTGGATGTATATAGAGCAAGCTGTGGAGTTCTCGGGGAGAGTTTAGTTCTGGGAAGAACGCAACATGACTCACTTTTGTTTCCGTTTAGAAGGTATAACTTTTCTATTGCCTGCTCGTGTGCTCTATGCCGTGGAAGTTACTCCACATGTTTCCTACAGCAGTGGTGAGATCACCGTACCATATTCGACACACTCCACACGCATATTAATTGACGTACTTTATTCATTATGGAGTTTGGTAATTAAGGAGCTATTAGTTTCCACCTAAACGTGACAAGGATGACAGAAATTATCGTTAAACTTTTGATGAGTAGTTTAGTTTACAGATACTTTAATAATAAGAAAGTATTCGTCAAAATTATAGGCTACGTTTAGGTTGATTTTAAGTTGTGTACTCTATTTTTATATGTTGGTAGATATAACGGTAAATGTAGTACTCGTGTAATTTACTACATCTGTGGCACAGTTTGTTTCTGCTACTTGCTCTCTCTCTCTCTCTGAATGCACCAGTAATGGATGGATACTTTAAGGTCACTTTTCACCTTAATACAGTTCAAATAACTCAAATACAGTTCAAATGAGACTGCTACACGTTCTCCATGCTTTCTTGTAGTGGTTTCTACCCATTATTTTCATTAACATACACTATTTGGCATTAAATCACGGTTTTTGTCTAACATTGTTTTTGTACCAGTGATGGACATGGAAAAACCTGGATGTTCCAGTAATGGACATACTGTTTAACTCAATATAATGTAAATAATCGTTGCTGATGTTTCGAATATGAGTACTAAACAGGATTATATGTTTAATGCTTTCTTCGATTATCTGATTGTTTCATGGAATTCCAGTAAGTAATCATTCTGGAGGTCATGGATCCGAAATCAGGGGTGGACCACTCTCAAGAAAAGTCTACAGCAGGTTCTCTCATAACGCTCAGCCAATGGGAGAACGAGCGGGAAAACGTCACTGGTATGCTGGCTTCCTGTCTTCTGCTGTTACCGCATGCAGTACGATAGCGCGTAACTGGTTATAACTTTTACTTCATACTGCTCTTACAGTATTTTAAACGTAAAACATAAACCAAATTGTGTCCAGAAGAAATAAATTCTTCTTTTCTTTTTTACTTTGAGTTTCGTGAAGAATCAAAAACAGTTCGTAGTTCATCGACATCATGAAACGAAAGAAGTCTGAGAGAAAGTTTCTGAATACGGCTGTAAGTGTTTGCCTGTCGCCATCTTGATCGTTTCCTTTCATAGAAATATTCTCAATGAATGGGAATTCTGATCCTTAATTGACAAATGTAAAAGTGATTAAACAATGATATATAAGTTGTGCGTGTAACTGTTTGTGTTTGGGGTTCAGCAACATATTTTTGATCCCTATATTATTTGAATCTAGTGTGTGTTTTTTTAGCTGGCGATTTAGACTGGTCGGTAAGATGCTGAACTTAGCAACCCATGTTCAAATATCGCTGTAGGTGTAACTTTTTTTTCCTTGCTATTAGTATCAAAATCAACACCGTGTTTTGTGTTGATTTAACACAAAAAAGTGGTAGTTACGCTGCGACACCGAAAAGTGTTGAATTAACACAGGCGTTCATTACTGTGTACTTTCATTTGCAGGGAACGAAACAATCGCTTTATTTTATGTTTCTTAAAACGTTCCGCTATTACACTTAAAATAAGTTTGGCAGCCAATCCGTCATTGTTCCCGTGTGTTTTTGTGCTCCAGCCAGTGTTGAAGTTGGAAAAATATTATATCGATTTATAAACCCATAAAATTTGTAAAAAAAAAACAAACAAACAATTTTACTTAACTTTTTTATAGTAAAAAGATAATTAATATACAATTTAACATAAATCAGCACAGAAGATATATTTTGAATATGTGTTCTTTAAACAAAATGAATAGCGAAAATAACACTTTCGAAATTCTTGCGTTCGTACCTTTCGTGTATTTACTACACCGGTCCTCTCGAAGCTAGATTTTACGTATCGCCAATTATTACTGCAAACTCTTTTGTTAGTGGGATCAAATAGTTTTTTTTTTTCAGTGGCATTTTTAAACTATTTTTTCTTCATATTGTCATATTACAGATTGTTCGCAACCAATATAGTAATTTATCTCACCTAAATCGTTAATAAATCTTTTGGGGTTTAGCTTAAAACTATAACAAATATATTTATATATATATATAAAAGGTGATTATAAAACCATCACTTCAGCTGCACTATTACGAAACAAACTATGTATGTGGATCTCTGCAACTAGGCTTGGCGTAGTAGGGCTAGCATACCTGACGACGCGTTGGTTACCAACCTACCATCTAGTGGACAAAGTTACGAGAGTACCTGTTGTAGACTTTTCTTGGACCACTCTTACTGAGGTTTTAACAGTTTCTTCCCCCGTCAGTCATACCAGACAAATGTCCTAATGGCACCTTCAATTTAGACCCATCCGACTTCTTCGCGTTCGGTTCCCCTACCCTGTCCCGGTCTGAGCCATAGATTCCTTGTGGACATAAATATTAAAATTCTAAGTTGTAATGAATAGTGACTAATACTAAAACAGACCATTTCATTATGAATATCCCCGCAACCATTATTGAAAAAAAATATCAGACCAAAAAATTTTCTGACAAACTCATGGCAATGAAGAATCAAGAATCATTCCCAGGTTGAAATAAAACAACTAACAGAATTATTTAATCCTCGGAATGTGGCCATGGGCTCAATTTCCGCTGAGGGCTATTGAACGGAGCGGTTTGAAGCCCACATCGTCCTTAGAAGCTCAGCAGCTCGCTTAGGACGTTAATAACAATTCAATCACTTAAGACGGTCTTCTACTTCTGCCAGAGCTAGAAAGTTTACTGTTGATGCTTATGGACAGAAAATTGCTACCGAATATCTTCATTTTCTAAGGAACTGGATATATTTAATAGAAAATAAAAGTTTTGGAGCATTCTTCAGAAGTTTATGAACGGGTTGAAATACTTAGAACATACATTTGTCTCCTTGTTTTTCAGAAATAAATTATTAAAAAATAAATAAAATTATTATTTTTTTCTCCAAATTACAATATGTCTAACTTTGCAACCACTTACGCTAGAAAGACCAAATTTTTTTTGTTTTATTCCTTGTGAACAAACGATTCTAATAATTTTAATTGCAATCATATCTGATACACCAATAAAAAAATAGTATTTTTACATACCTATTCCAGTCCACCTGTCAAAGGTTTGATGAGAGTAAGCCAGCCCCGCCCCGCCCTGTCTTCGCTTTTAGTCCGAGGGAAAAAAGAAGGGAGGGGACTACACAAATCCCCTCTTTATTCAGCTTCTACAACAGGTGCCGACGCGAATGTAAACATGCTGTTTTAGAAAACAGCACATACCTGAAAAATTTTATTAGTGAAGGTGAGATATGAGAATTTTGTACCAGTATAGCAATATCATATTTGGAAGAGTTGCAAGGTCTATTGTGTGGTTTCCTGAAAAAACAAAAAACAAAAAAAAAACTCTAATTTAGTTTAAAGTTATATAAAACTCTCT
>JAGDQP010000482.1:95986-144717 GCA_022664845.1 Lepisma saccharinum | reverse complement strand
TGGGCCAGGGCAAGAACTGTATGTTTGGGCCAGGGCAAGAACTATATGTTTGGGCCAGGGCAAGAACTGTATGTTTGGGCCAGGGCAAGAACTATATGTTTGGGCCAGGGCAAGAACTGTATGCCAGGGCCAGGACAAGAACTGTATGCCAGGGCCAGGGCAAGAACTTTATACCAGGGCCAGGGCAAGAACTGTATGCAAGGGTCAGAGCAAGAACTGTTTGCCAGGGCCAGTGCAAGAAATGATGTACAATCTGAGGCCTGAGTTTAGTTTAAAGTTAATTGAAAACTCTCTTTATCTGATTTGTATAAAAAATGTCCTAACGTTACTTTTATTCTCACTAACGAACATCACTGTCTGTGTTTATCAATACTCATGTGCCTAATAGCGGTTGTAGTCGCAGCAGATGTACCTATAGAGAAGTTCTGCCTTTTTATTCTTGGAAAAACTGTCAATAGAGGAGACATGTAAACAGAAGAACTATTGCATGTCACACGGCCTGAAACCCTAAATAACAAATAACTTTGACCCTAAAACTGGCAGGTCCTTTCCAGTCGCTTTGTATTCTCCATTTGTGCCCCTCCTAGATCTTAGTAACTACAACTCCGACAGAGATGATTTATACACAGCTGGATTCGTCATGGTCTACAATGGTAAGGAAAACTATAGATGTGACTCTAAAACTAGCAGTTCCTTTTGAATCTTCATTTGTGACCCTACTAGATCTCAGTAGCCACAAATTCTACAGAGATAAGCCATACACCGTTGGATTAGTAACGGACACTGGTGGGAAAATCTATGACTGACTAAAGCTGGCAGGACACGGCATTCGCTTAGTAATCTCCATTTGTTCCTATCACTTTGAGTTTTTTTAATACGTTATAATTCGAATTAATACGGGGGCGCTTTCGTTTTGTTTATAATAAAACCATTACTTAATATTTTACGTTAGTAGGCTAGGAATTGTTAGGTTACAATCTACCTTTGATTTCAGTGGATGGAAAATACTTTTTTTAAGTGAGTAAAATCTTTCACTCTAGCTAATGAGTTTTTGTTTGTTTCTCTTCCGAGGAAGTGTTTTAACTACCCCTTCCCTGCAAGACAATTATGCAGAGAAAATGGTTGATCTAAATTACTTCTGATAGCCAGCTGATAGGGAGATAGACAAACATTCTAAATTATGTCTTCGAATTAAAAAAAAAAATCATTTATCATAACTTTGCCATATGGTTATTATTATGAGAGAAATTAAACAGACGTTGGAAAAATGTAATTAATATTTAGGTCCTTTGGGGCGAGAGGGGAAATACTGCATTACGAAGTCGAGTAACTCTTTGCGGGACCTGCAACCTTATTTCGGGCAATAATTTTTCTGAGTGAATTTTACTATGTATTAGTTTGTGTAGAAATGATAATAGAGAATTAACTCTTCTATTTTAACTCATTCAGCGCGCAAGTACAGAGAATAAAATTATCTAGCGTTGGGTCTTAGGTCGCCCTGTGTGAATTGATGAAGTGTATAATTGACGTATTATTAGGATTAAAGTGTTGCTCCGTGGTTTAGTAGCTAAAGCAACGGATAATAAATCACAACGTTGCAGGTTCTAATCCATCCACAGATACTTTTAAAATTTTTCGATTATAAATGAAGACGATTATAAATGAACGATGATATATGCAGCAAACGTAAGTTTGCTGTAAGATTAACAATTATATTTTACAGCTGTAAGAAATGCTTTTGTTACAGTACTACACAAATCTGCTTTATGTGATAAATAGTGCAAGAAATACAGAAGAGGTATAGAATGAGTGAAGACAATACACGGTCAGGAAGGTCGAATTAATATATTGCATTATGCTACAATAATAAGTTCCATGGGGAAGCAAAAGGGGGGGGGGGGGGAGCAATCCTCCTCCACTCACCACGTCCACCCTCTTATCATGGAACCATTGAGGAAGAACACAAACTCTACAGAATTAGCAATTTTTCGCAGGAATCACAGAAACCGGTCGAAAACGTGTTTCATTCAAGCGGTATACACATATTCAGGCATTCGCTTCTCCAACTTCCCACCCCTTCCACTGCCAGGCTTAGAGTGGGGCGTGGTTTACCTTCATCAAACCTTTTAGAGGTGGACTAGAATAGCTATATAAAAATACTATTTTTTTATTGGTATATCGGATATGTTTGCAATTAAAATTATTAGAATCGTTTGTTCACAAGGAATAAAACAAAAAAAAAAGTTGATCTTTCTAGCGTAATTGGTTGCAAAGTTAGTCATATTGTAATTTAGAGAAAACAAAATAATTTTATTTATTTATTTAATAATTTATTTCTGAAAAACTAGGAAACAAATCTACGTTCTAAGTATTTCAACCCGTTCATAAACTTCTGAAGAATACTCCAAAACGTTTCTTTTCTATTAACGATATCCAGTTCCTTAGAAAATGAAAATATTCGTTATCCATTTTCTGTCCATAAGCTACAACAGTAAGATTTCTAGCGCTGGGAGAAGTAGAAGACCCCATTAAGGATTTTGATTTCAATCCAGTAATGAATAATGAATGTCCAAGACTGATCAAAAAATGACTTTGCCGTACTGGTAATGTACAACCTGTGCTTTGCACAACAGTCGGTTTGGCCGTTTGTATACTTAAGACAAAAGAAATTTCGTAATAAATAATTGGGCAGCACAACAGAAATATTAGTTATTGTAATTCCGTGAATAAAAAACGCAAGCTCTCACCTTAATCACTTGCTAAACAGAATGCACAGGAAATTAGGTACGAACTGAATTCAACATCATGTCAGAAAAATCAAATGGAACCAATGACGAGCGAATAATATTTAGTGGCATCAGAGCATCCTATATTCAATTTTCCCACGTAGGTGAAATGATTCCCGCCGTTAAGAAAATCTTGTCTTACCATTTTTGTCTTCAAGTGTCCATTACTGGTTAGTTTACCTTATACATCTATTTCTTTTCTAATGACACGAGGAGATATTCAATGAACTCTCTTACAAGAGCGAAATGCAGATCAAATTTAGAATCTGATGCTTCTGGACGAACGGCGCTTCTCAAACATTTCGGAACCCTGACCATTAGTTACAGTAAGACATTTTTCTTAATACTTATTTTACACTTTGTGTTTACTAATCATATGAAATTCTGTTTCTTTTGTGTTTAATAAGTGTATGTAATATCCACAAGAAATATGGGAGTTAAATTTGTGTTTCTGAAGATCATTTACGAAGGTATCTTGAGCATTGAATTCTCGTATGAATTATTAAAAAAAAACTCTCTGTGAATACAACCTCGGTCAAAAAATTTTTGCATTCTAATTCTTCAATATAATAATGATTGGTGTGTTGCCCGGAAATGAAAGGTTTGTGTGTTGCCCGGAGATGTTTTGCCATTGTCTTCTTTTCGGTGATATCCTAAGAAAGCAACCTATGATACGATACCACTGGTTAAAATGGTTTCAAAGCAACTTGTGTTTTCATTGAGAGTCGAACTTGATACCCCTTCATAATAGAAGCTAAGAACCGTTACCACTCACCCAACTGTAAGAAGGGGACATATAGATACCGATAAGGAGGGAAGGGGACATATAATTAGCCCATTGGGACTACTTCTTGTAAAATAGTGTCTTCACTAACAGAGTAAAATGTCATATTCACACTTAAATGTAAACTCTTTTAAGAAAACACTTCTCAAAACGAGACATTAGGCGTCCGGTTTCAACTTGTACCCGGACACTATACAATTGCCCTAAAAACCGAACTGTCCAGTTCAAAACACGACGGTTGCAAACTCCTACCAATTACTAACATAAGTTTATCAAAACCGTATTAAATATCTATATTGATTACATTAATATTTAAAAGATTACAATAGATTGTTTTGCACGAACTCCATGTTGCGTATGTCTCATTTTCTAGGTTATTGTTCGTATACCTTTTTGTACCGCCAGAACTCAATACGTTTACACTTTTTTTTAAACAGACATCCTTCCTTCGTATTTGGCCAAGTTTAGCTGAATATTGGCATTTATCATAGACAATGGAGGGAACAGAAACCTCCTCATCTCCCCTGGATACGACTATAGCAGATACGGCTCATTATTCGATATGTCTATGACAAACAATTGGAATTTGAGTTCCATACGGTTCCCATATTGTATTGTTACCCAAATATATTAAAATAGAGACAGGTTTCATTATTACTATTATTATTAACATAATGTTAATAAAGAAAATCGCTTTATATACCATTACATCTCATGTAATCTAATTGCTCGTGAAAACCTCTGTTTTATAAAGCTTTCGATAATTATTTTGCAGGCTTTGTTTTTACTGTGTATGATAACTTCATTCCTTTTATTCCTATTGATGGAATATATAAACAGGCTTTAGTTTATTTGGTGCATTTGTTTTGTTTTAAACTTTTACTGACAATTGAAAAGAAAATTCTAAACAAAGCAATGGATTTCTATAAACATTATACATACCATGGATTGTATAGTATATGCTTGATGTTGATGAGAGTAATCAGTTTTATAAACAATAGATATTATTTTACACAACCTGTGATATTATTATAAAACTTTGAGTGATGAATGATGAACTCTAATTACAACAATTTCAAGCGTTTTTTAACAATACATTGACCAGAGCGTGTGTTTTGACATTACCTTTTAAAAAGGAGAAAAACATTGATACCTTTTATTTTCTGCTGATATGATTTTTTTTTATTATGATGTCAAAATTGCTTTTAGTTTTCATTTCTGTTGCTAGGTAGCTAATAACAGCAAACAGGAAAACCCTGTTATTGTATTGAGTACTCTTGGCCCTTTGTCTGATTCTGCTTGCATGTATCACACCCGCTTGACTCGGAACATGGGGAACAATTTCTACTACGATAAATCGTAGCATTTTCCTTTGTGTTTATTCTATCAAAATCGTTGTGCAATATACCATAGCACTGCCCTATTGTAATTTAACACGGTAGAATTTGTAGTGCTACCACTATGATTTATCGTAGCAGAAATGCTTCCGTGTCAAGTCCCAAGCAGCACACAGACGTCATTTTCACGTCATGTAAAGGATTAAAAGTGACAAAAATGACGTCATGAAGTGACGTGAATATCTAGTGATAAATGATGGTAAAATACCAGTTAAACAGACGTCATTACATGACTAACATATAATGTATCTTAGTAACTTTCGATTGATATTGATAGGTCATGTTATGGTGTTGTACGTCGTCCACATAAGACCCCATAGGGAAGTGGTAGTTTGACCTTTCTATGTGATACCACCTCTTAAGGTGCCTGGGTACCTACGGTGAAAGTGTTTATGGGAGTTTTCATATTTTTTAAATACTAGACAAACGACACTCATCAATACAATTTTGGAAAGCGGCCGAAATAATACTTGTGAGTGTGTATCAAATAAACCATCTGGTATGTTGACATTGTTTATTTTAGCTGATAAATTAGAATTCCCGTAATTGCGTAAACGTATGACGTCATCATTTATGGGTAGTCTAATTTCTCAGCTAAAATAAACAAATATCAACATCTCAGTTCATTTTATACTCATTCACATGTATTATTGGGGACGCTTTTTAAAATTTTATCATTGTGTATCATTTGTCCAGTATTTAAAAAAGCATTAAAACGCACACGCTCGCTCACTCGCACCATCTCCAGTAGTACACACGTTGATTCAACGTTGATAAAACCGTTTAACGTCGGCCAATTTGAACAGTTGTGTACAACCTAAAAGACATTGTTCGGGGGTAGGAACGAATACCTCTTAACCGCCAATCATTGGCGGAGTTTCCACTGGTTCTGTGGTTAAGAAATACACCATATGAAGTATTGAAAATTAAACAAGTGAGAAGGTAAATGACCGTAGGTATTGCTCAGTAGGTGGCGAAGCCATGGGCCGTAAAGTAAGGTTTATCCGCATATTATATTAGTCAGTTGCTGGCTCGTTTGGAGTAGATAAAGTAAACTTTTTCCATTTTAGTGTGATGTAGCACATAGCACCACACACCACAAAGCATAGCAAAGCGTCGTGTCAAGCAAAAACTTTGAAACCAATTTGAATCATGCTAGATTTTTCAAGGGCACGAAGGATCTTGTTTAGGCAAGGGATAATCAAGCTTGAAATTGGGTTGTTAAGTTTAAGTTACCTAGCAAAAATCAACGTTGTACGAAGTTTGAAATATACTTGTCGTATCACGTCAAGCATAAACAAGGTAAAACCAAGGGAATTTCAACCTTGAATCAAGAAACAGTGGTATAAGGGACGCGATTTCGGAATTTCGATGTTGGTGGTGAATCGAAAGGTGGTCGACATATTAAACATCAAAATTATCGAATATTACATATTACTATTCGCATTGAAAAGAAATGTTGAAAATCGATCATTTTGAGAAACCGTTTGAAATCATTCATATCGATGAATCGTTTAAAATAAAAAATTGTTCATAATGAGAAACCATTGGAAAAACAAATATGGATCATATCGAAATATTGTTCAAGATTTACATTCGATATATTAACTTCCGATCTATACATATTTTAATGTTTCAATAATGGCTAATAATAACATAAAATCACACAGCTCTAGAATGGCAGAATAGATTTCACATTTCAAGAAGAGGACAAACGGGTCGGTGGGATCAGAATACCTAAAAAAAGGGGAATTTACTGTATTTACAAGTTTGAAACAGCTTACATATCACCTACGTTTAGATATGAAATCAGAGAAAGATCTAGCTTTAGGCTACATGGTTAGTTAGTTACTTATGCAACTATAACCTGATTTTGAATCATATAGAAAAACTCACAAATTAGACAATCTTTCTCACTAATTTCTATTCCGCTACATAATAAATTCTTAATTCAATTTCCTTCCATGAATCTGTCCAATTTCCTGTTATGAGGTTGGTTTCAAATAGTATCATTTAAATATAATTTTTATTCATCTCCTCTATATGGAAATTAATTTTCAGCTTTTTTTTTTTTTTTTTTTTTTTAGGCAAAAGGAAATTATTATGGATAATATGTCTTTTAAATTGTTACCAACAGAATCCAAATCACTTACCAATTCTCTTCATGTCCCATCTTAATAACAGTTTCCCAGTTCTCATCAACGCAGCGAAATTAAAAACATACAAATTTTATATCTCGCTGTAAAATTGACTGTACATTGTACTTTTCTTTTTCATACTGCGTACTATTTTATTTAATGTTCTGTTTGATGAGTTTGTGGATAAAAAAAAAAGTGGATGAAAAAAAAGTGGATGTCATCTGGAAACTCGATGCAAAAATTAATTCAATGTTGACTCACCAAGAACAGCTATTAAGATTTATTAAAAATTCAGCTGTACAGCCAGAGAGAGATGGGGTTAGATGATTTTTGGACCTATTCTCCTGTCCCGTTCTCCCCCAGGCTACTCTCTGGGGACTGGCAATTCAGAGCATTGAATCCACTCCCGAAAATGAGTAAAGAACAAGTTTTATAGAAATAACAGTTTCCTTGTAACTCGAAATGGAATTAAATGAAGAAGAAAAATTAACATTATTAACAAATTAACATTTACTTCGTTTTCCAAAAAAAAAACTTAATTAAAACTAAAATAATTATTGTTTATATTTTATTAATTAGATATGTGTGTCTGGTATAATCAAATGGAGAAATTATTTCATTGTGAGCTTACAAAAACTGCATATCTAGTTGCCAAATATTTGATTCCTGGGAAAGCTTTTTTTCTGTTTAGCGTTGTATATTTTTCTAAACGCTAAGGTCTGGCACAAGCAGCACACTCAATGCTTTTTTCTTGGTCATGAAATTCACAATAGATTCACCAAAATGTTATCATTGTCACGTCAAATTATTGGCATAAAAATGCCGTCATTGGTGAAACTCGAAATCAACGTCTTATAATCGTTGTACGGGGATGAAGGGAAAATAATGAGAGCAAGTCCGGGAAACAAAACAGCACCACGAATCGCGGTGCAGGTTGACAAGATTTGTGCGCTTGACTCCAATTCGATTCAAGAAGAGCCGTTTCCTGTTGTCGGAACAATCTAATGAAATTTATTCAAGAAGGGGAGGAAAGGATTGTTCACACGGATTCGATTTCACACAGGTAAGTCAAATTGTAACGTTTTATGGGCGAAAACTATATTGCAGCAGTTTAGGAGTAAATTTTACGGGTGCAGTTCCGAAGGTGGAGATCACTTTTTGCCAAATTTACAAGAGGAATGAGATATTTGTGTGACTTGTAAACATAAGATTAGCGTTAAAGGAAGTGAAAGCGAGACGGAAGTCTGGTGTTAGCGATGAAGTGGGAACTACATTCTTGCTGTTTAGAATGAAGGGCGTGTGAGAGTGATGTGCATCGCGTATATATTATTTAAAAATGGGAAAAGTTTACTTTATCTACTCCAAACGAGCCAGCTACTGACTAATATAATATGCGGATAAACTTTACTTTATGGCCCGCACTCTCGCTACCTACTCAGCAATATCCATGCTCCTTTATCTTCTCACTTGTTTAATTTTCAATACTTTTATATAGTGTATTTCTTAACCACAGAACCATGGGGACTCCGCAAATAATTGGCGGTTAAGAGGCATTCGTTAATTCCCCCAACGATGTTTTTTGTTGGTTGTACGCACCCGTTGAACTGTTTTATCAACGTTGAATCGACGTGTGTGCTACTAGGGACGGTGTGAGTGAGTGTTCGTTTTAACATTTTTTTTAAATACTGGACAAATGACAAACAATGATAAAATTTTAAAATGCTCCCCCCATAATACATGTGATTGAGTATAAAATGAACTGTGAGATGTTGATATTTTTTTATTTTAGCTGAGAAATTAGACTACCTATAAATGATGACGTCATACGTTTACGCAATTACGAGAATTCTAATTTACCAGCTAAAATAAACAATGTCAACATACCAGATGGTTTATTTGATACACACTCACAAGTATTATTTCGGCCACTTTCCAAAATTCTAATGTTGAGTGTCATTTGTCTAGTATTTTAAAAATACGAAAACTCCCATAAACACTTTCACCGTAGGTACAGAGGCACCTTAAGAGGTGGTATCACATATAAAGGTCAAACTATCACTTCCCTATGGGACCTTACGTGGACGACGTACAAGACCATAAAATGACCTTTCAATGTCAATCGAAACTTACTAAGAAACGTCATATGTTTGTCATGTAATGACGTCTGTTCAACTGGCATTTTACCATCATTTATTACTTGATTTTCACGTCATTTTTGACAATTCTAAACCTTTATATGACGTGAAAATGACGTCTGTGTGCTGCTATGGACTTGACACGGAAGCATTTATGCTACGATAAATCGTAGTGGTAGCATTACTAATTCTACCGTGTTAAATTACAATAGGCAGTGCTATGGTATATTGCACAACGATTCTGATAGAATAAACACAAAGAAAAACGCTACGATTTATCCTAGCAGAAATTGTTCCCAATGTTCCGTGTCAAGCGGGAGTGATACATGCAAGCAGAATCAGACAAAGGGCCAAGAGTACTCAGTACAATAACAGGGTTTTCCTGTTTGCTGTTATTAGCTACCTAGCAACAGAAATGAAAACTAAAAGCAGTTTTGACATCATAATAAAAAAAAATCATATCAGCAGAAAATAAAATGTATCAATGTTTTTCTCCTTTTTAAAAGGTAATGTCATAATACACGCTCTGGTCAATGTATTGTTAAAAAAACGCCTGAAATTGTCGTAATTAGAGTCCATCATTCATCACTCAAAGTTTTATAATAATATCACAGGTTGTGTAAAATAATATCTATTGTTTATAAAACTGATTACTCTCATCAACATCAAGCATATACTATACAATCCATGGTATGTATAATGTTTATAGAAATCCAGTGTTTTGTTTAGAATTTTCTTTTCAACTGTCAGTAAAATTTTAAAACAAAACAAATCCACCAAATAAACTAAAGCCTGTTTATATAATCCATCAATAGGAATAAAAGGAATGAAGCTATCATACACAGTAAAAACAAAGCCTGCAAAATAATTATCGAAAGCTTTATAAAACAGAGGTTTTCACGAGCAATTAGATTACACGAGATGTAATGGTGTATATAAAGCGATTTTCTTTATTAACATTATGTTAATAATAATAATGATGAAACCTGTCTGTATTTTAATATATTTGGGTAACAATACAATATGGGAACCGTATGGAACTCAAATTCCAATTGTTTGTCATAGACAAATCGAATAATGAGCCGTATCTGCTATAGTCGTATCCAGGGGAGATGAGGAGGTTTCTATTCCCTCCATTGTTTATGATAAATGCCATTATTCAGCTAAACTTGGCCAAATACGAAGGGAGGGGATGTCTGTTTTAAAAAAAGTGTATAAACGTATTGAGTTCTGGCGATACAAAATGGTATTCGAACAATAACCTAGAAAATGAGACATACGCAACATGGAGTTCGTGCAATACAATATATTGTAATCTTTTAAATATTAATGTAATCAATATAGATATTTAATTCGGTTTTGATAAACTTATATTAGTAATTGGTAGGAGTTTCCAACCGTCGTGTTTTGAACTGAATAGTCCGGTTTTTAAGGCAATTGTCTAGTGTCCGGGTACAAGTTGAAACCGGATGCGTAATGTCCTGTTTTGAGAAGTGTTTTCTTAAAAGAGTTTATATTTAAGTGTGAATATGACATTTTACTCTGTTAGTGAAGACACCATTTTACAAGAAGTAGTCCCAAAGGGCTAATTGTATGTTCCCTTCCCTCCCTATCGGTGTCTATATATCCCCTCCTTACAGGTGGGTGAGTGGTAAAGGTTCTTGGCTTCTATAATCAAGGGGTATCAAGTTCGACTCTCAATGAAGACACAAGTTGCTTTGAGCCCATTTTAACCAGTGGTTTCATAGGTTCCTTTCTTAGAATATCACCCAATAGAAGACAATGCCAAAGCAATATCCTTTCATCTCCGGGCAGGACACCCATCATTCATTATATTGAAGAATCATAATGCAAAAATGAGTTGACCGAGGTTTTATTCATAGAGGGTTTGTTTCAATAATTCATACGATAATTCAATGCTCAAGATACCTTTGTAAATGATCTTCAGAAAGACAAATTTAACTCCCATATTTCTTGTGGGTGTTACATAGACCTGACAAAGAGAAAAGGAACAGAATTTCATATGATAAGTGAACACAAAATGTAAAATAAGTATAAAGAAAAATGTCTTACTGTAATTGATGGTCACGGTACTGAAACATTTGAGAAGCGCCGTTCGTTCAGAAGCACCAGATTCTAAATTTGATCTGCACTTCGCACTTCCAAGAATAACGCTAGGTAAAGACGGAAAAGTAAAATCTTTGTTTTGTTTATGGGTGCTATTTGTCCCGGAAATCCGGGACTGTACCGGAATGGACTGCTGCGTCCCGGTGTTCCGAATATTCTTGAAACTCATAAATGTCCCGGTTTCCAGCAAAGAATGTAGGAAGGGGAATATTGTCTTTTCCTTTCTTTTCACACAATTATAGTCTCTTCAATTTATGAGTATTAGAAATGGATTTAATTCAAGTTTACGATTGAAATAGCTTCACATTTAACGAAGGATCTGTTTCATTGGTCCATGGACAGATCACGTTGTTGGTCAATGTTTAATGTTGTCGGTATTACCCTTTGTTTCCATCTGCCTTCTGCTTCAGAGTTATTTGAAACACTGAGTGAATCATTTGATAATTTTCCGCTGACCATAACGATACAAGAAGAAAAGTATACTTTGTTTATTAAAACTGGAAACGCAATAATGGGGAAAAGTTTAAAAATTTCGATAAAATAATAACTTATGAGGTACAAAAATGTGTATATATATATTGGTTGAATATTTTTTTAAAAAAATCCTTCCTTTCACGCAACAATAGCCATGGTTTCCGTTGTTGCTTCGGCCAGAGAAATTTTTGTAATTTTAAAAGTAGCCACCATTGTAATTAGATGCACAATGTTCGACATAAAATGATTGTAGGTTAAAGTACTCAAGCGGCACAAGCACGTGAAAATGACGTCATTTTTGGTCGAAAATTGATGCGAAATAACGGGTAAATGTCACAAACCAAACGACGTGTGTAAAATGCCTCAGTACCAGCTGGTTCCTGTCGGTATTTTTTTCAACCAAATCTGTCCCAAAACAATAGTTTGATCCCGTTGCTTTTACATTTCTAACCGCATTTTAGACAGCAACGTCATACACATAAAACAGTTGAATCCGACAAGTTCACTATTTTATTCCAACTATATTGACTCACGAAGTCACTATCGAAAACGTGATATAATTATAGTATGTCGTCAAAAACTAGAGGATGAGACATAACAGAATTACGTCAATTGAAAGACCAAAATGTCACGTAATAGTTACGTAGATTTCATTACAAAGACGTGATTTATATTTTTCGACCAAAATATGACGTCATTTTCACGTGAGTGTGTTATTTAGGTTGTAACCCTTTTTTTTTTTTCATTTTGCACATGTCTAAGATTTTCGTAAGTTGGTAGCGTCCCGGATTGTCACTTTTTAAATATAGCAACCCTGTATATCTTGCAAGTTGGTATCCCTGATGCACAGACTGTAAACTAACAAGAAGAAACACGAAAACAACGAAGATGGCGGTATCATATGAAAGTTTCTCTTGACTTTAAATAATTTAGAAAGAAGACAAATGGACTACGAACGTAGAAAATATTTTTTCTTCTTTGCTGTCTGTAAAGCGAGTAAGATACAATATAAAAGCAATGTTCAGCAGACTACTGGAACTATTTTCACACCTGCTGACGCCTGTCTCGCCATGTTGATTCATTATCCATCATTGTTATCGCTCCAATTGTCTTTTTATTTTATTTCGATTTTATTCTTCATCATACAGAGAAACCTTGTTCATTCTCCGATTTTTAGGTACACTTAATTTTCGTCGCTTGTTTAGTCGACCTCACCTTCTTCATCCAAAAACTAATAATGGCTGTGCTATGGTACCTTCTTATAGCCAAAACATTACCAATTGTTAGAATTTATCTTCCCGTGCCTTTGCTTCTGTGATCAGAATACTAACAGCCTCTTTTCTGTTTCCACTCAATTCCTCTTATTTTCTGATAAACAATGGGATGTTTTGTGAAAGCTGTAGTGAACTGGTCCACCCTATGCATGACATATTTTAGGTTAGTTTACATTACAAATACTTAAAAAAAAAAAAAAAAAAAAAGTTACTTACCAGGTGTATGCATAAGTTTTTGCCGGTTTTTGTGGTAAAGAAAACACGTAGTTTTCAAGGAAAATTAATTTTGTTTTATTCAAAATATTGGCCATCGGCTTCTACACATTTCGCCCATCTTTCAGGTAATTGATGCATACCATGCCAGAAAAACTGCTTGTTTTTTGCGGCAAACCATTCGTCGAGCCATTTTCCAACGTCTTCGAAATTGCTGAAGTGCTGCTCTGCGAGCGCGTGCCCCATTGATGCGAAGAGGTGACAGTCAGATGGCGCCAGGTCTGGGGAGTACGGCGGGTGCGGAAGGATGTCCCATTCAAGCGATTTCAAGGTGTCTTTCACTGGTTTTGCTGTGTGAGACGGCGCATTATCGTGTAATACAATCACTTTGCCATGTCTTCGGGCCCATTCCGGTCGTATTTCGATCAATGTGTGATTTATATTAATCATTTGTTGGCGATAGCGTTGTGCATTAACGGATTCGCCGGACTTCAACAGTTCATAATACACAATACCTCTCTGGTCCCACCAGACACAAAGCATGGTCTTGTTGCCGAAGCGATTTTTCCTTGTTGTTGAAGGACCGGCTTCGCCAGGTGAAAGTCACGATTTTTTCCGCTTCGGGTTTTCAAAATAAATCCATTTTTCGTCACCCGTCACAATTCGATACAAAAAGGATTTTCTTTCGTGGCGTTGAAGCAGCATTTCACAAGTGACTTTGCGATTTCCCATTTGACTTTCATTCAAATCGCGTGGGACCCATTTACCCAGTTTATTGATCTTCCCCATTACTCGTAAACGTCTGCTGATTGTTTCTTGTGACACATTTAAGCTTTTGCCAATTGCTGTTGAGTTTGAGTTGGGTCATCCTCCAATAACACCTGCAATTGCTCGTTTTCGCACTTTTGTGGTCTACCAGAGCACGCAATGTCTTTCACATTGAAATCACCACTTTTAAATTGTCGAAACCATGTCTCGCATGTTCTAATCGATGGAGCGTGTTCACCATATGTTTCTACCAGCACACGATGACTTTCAACAGCCTTTTTCTTTTGATTAAATAAGGAAAACAATGCGTGCCGCAAATGTTCTTTTTCAGGCACAAACTTCGACATGATCACTGAACGATAAAACAAAAACGCTAGTGTTTGGCGGACTCAACTTGTGTGTGTTTGTAGTTTAATGTCAGACGAACAAAATGACGTATGTGTCAAATGAATACGCTGCGTATTTTTCGTTGGCGCCATCTCTTATGTAAACCGGAAACTACTTATGCATACACCTGAAATAGATGCCCATTGACGCCCTTGTTCAAGAGAAAAACAAAGTTTTGTTAATCAGGATTACCAGACGTCCTCCTTTTGAAGGACATGTCCTCTACAATTTATCTTGTCCTTCCTTCTTTTCTAAATAACTTAAAATGTCCTCCATTCTCTAGTGACCAGGTTAAAAATTTCCGAATTAGACATATTCGTACTCCTATGATCCAAATTCTTAATTTTAATTAAATGTTCGTTACGGAAATAAAAAATATGGTTCACCATTTGGTAACCACTTTCAACTGTCATTAAATTTTATTAGTTAATTGAAAGACACAATAAAAATTTAAAGTTGTGTGTAACTTGTCCTGTAAAAACTGAAATTTGAAAGTAAGATCTTCTGTTTGTCAGTGTTCCCTTATTGGATTTTAAATCAAAGGTAGCCATAATTGTCTACCAAGCTTAGTTGTCCTCTATTGGTAGAAAAATCCGCATTGTCCTCCATTTTTAACTTTACTGTCCTACACTGGTAAAAATGATCTGGTAACTGTTGTTAATGCCATAATAAGTAAGAGGGTGGTAGAGCTGAAACCAGATCACTATTGGTGACCCGGCCTGACCCGAACATATGTGACCCGGTCTGGAAACTTAATGCACTGAGAATTTTCGGCTTCGATTTATCGTGCTCTGGAGATAACATCTCCGATTCCGGTCACCTCGGAAAGAAACATTCTTCCACCTTAAGGAAATGATTAACTCTGCATTGTCTTTCCGTCCCGCAGAGTCGAAATCGGGTCACCGGGTCGGGTCAGGTCACGACCACAGTTGACCCGGTGACCTTATTTAGCTCCGTAGGATAGATTTTCAAGTATGTTTTCCCATGTGTCAACTCACAGTGTACATAAATATTACATCATTTATCTAAATTAAAGTTAAGTAATGAACAGTAACTCCAAGTACCATGATCCTACCTAACTAAATCAAACTTGACCTGACCTAACCTAAAATAACGCACGTCTATAAAAAGATTCGTACGTCAGAACACATTATGAAACTCATAATAAACCAGTTCACATATAATATTATATTTTTTACTGGAGATATAATACAAAAAGGTTTATGGGAGTAAAACAGAAAAACACCTAAAGATTTTTTTTTAATGTAGTTACTAACACAGAAACTGAATTCGACATCTAAACGTCACAGCATGAATTCCTAACGCTGAAACAAGAAAACAAACGTCTTTTTTTTTATCATTTGCCGAATTCTGTTTCATTTTTAAGATACAGTTTCCAATTTGGAACCAGAGACTCCGCCAGGATTTTCGGTTTAGGGGGGTATAAAGCCAAAATTAGGAGGGTGTAACAAAAGTTTTATACGGTTTCTATCGATTTTTACCGTAAAAAGAATAAAGTTGAGGGAGTGATCTCGAGAATTTTGGGGCTGACACCCCTAGAGGGAGGTCAGGCAGAATCACTGTTTGGAACCCAAAAATCAACTATTAACAAGGATATAAAATAAAATGAATATTTCGCAATAAATCAGAAAAGATGAATGAAAGTAAAATTTCGTTGTTGGAAGTTGATTTCTATCAACAAAGTATATATATTAAAAGTTAGAACGTAATGTCATCCGGTTGTCAGTGTGGTCCATCTGGTAAAAGCTTTTATTTTGCAAATGACAATACTATGATTATTTGGTATTTGATAACCCCGCATTGATACTAAACATCATATATTATAAAGCATAACATTCAATGTTCAAAACTGTGAATAATATACGAGATGAAATTATGAAAAAGTAGATTTTTTCAATGTTTGACCTGGTATGATACTTAGAGTTTCCAACACTGCGTTCTGTGCTTTATATTTATGATATTTGTCATCACTATAGAATTACAAATGTCCTATAAAGCTACGCAGTACTATTTGAAAAACAATAGTTTATACGAGGTTGGCAACACTGGCAAACACGATCACAGAAAATTTTGACTTCTAAATATCTATCATATTAGTATAAATCAACTCCCAACCGCAAAATTTTATTTTCATCCATCTTTTGCGAAATATTAATTTTCTTTTACCATTGTAAAAAGTCGCCTTTGGGCACTAAAATGGAAATCCTGGATCTCAAAAATGAAGACAAACTACAAAGATAACATTTTTGCTTATTTTGGTATCAGGAATACCAAATTTAATTTCTAAAAGTCTGCGACATCTCGTTTTAAATTTATGTCTGTCCTACGACCCGTACATCACGTTATGCACCCTTATCCGAATGAAAGTAATGTTTCAAAATTTTGAAGTTTATTGTCGTACGAAAGCAGGAAATTTACAGAAAATTGGCATGTTTATGTACAATATTAAAGGAATACATTTACGTGCCAAATGTGCCATCAGTAGTGATTAGGGTTGCCAGGTTTTCAGAATGTCAATACGCGATAGGTCATAACAGTTAACTGAAGGAAATTTCACCATCCTGATTGTTATGCAATTCTCGCAACAGCAAGAAGCAAAAGAAAATAAAGAAAGAAGTCTCAAATACATGATGGAATTTTGAGCACATAAGATATAATTAAATGTACTGCTACGAATATAAATTTGCATACATTATTTACTTAACTTGTATTATTTTCCTTTACATTAAAACCCGCAATATTTTACTTCACTTTTAGCACTTCCGAGTAATTATTCATCTCCCTTAACCCTTAACTGTGCTGGTGGGGTATATAAATACCCCACGGCCTCTTTTCATTAACGTACTTTTTCCTGTTGTTGGCAGATGTCTCTGTCATCCAACGTAATTTCAGTTTCCAGTGTGCTTGTACATCTAATGTTGTTCAGACCTGCTTACCATCTTTTTATGTACGAATAACACGTTATTGGGGTACAAGAATACCCCACCAGCACAATTACGTAAGTTTTTTTCTACTTTAAATTTAACTCCTGCTCTCACATGAAATATTTGTTACTCGTGTTTTAAGATCTAAAGTTGTGTCTTACAAGTAATTCCTTTCCGATTTTCCTAAACACTGAAGTACCACAGGGATCCACACTTTCACCGTTACTATATATATAATGTTCAGCTCAGACCTACCAGAACTACAAACTAATATACAACTATATCAATATGCAGACGACACGGTCTTCCTAGCAACAGCACAAACCGTTAACCAAATAAACCGAACAATGCAAACTGCAATAGACATATTCAGTCAATGGTCTGAATAGTGGCAACTCACAATAAACGCACCCAAAACACAAGCAATTATTTTTATACCACCACGACAACTCACAAGAGTACGAGGCAACCCGGGAAACCTACGCCTACACGTACAACAAACTCAAATCAGACGTGCAAACGAAGTAAAATACCTAGGCCTAACCTACGATTATCACCTCACCTGGAATCCACATCTGAAAGCACTCATTAAAAAAGCATACAACCACCTAAACCTGCTAAAACGAATCACAGGAACCTCCTGGGGCATAAACCCAACTGCCGTACTAAACACGTACAAAGCTTTTCTCCGGCCAGTTCTAACCTATGGCCACGTAGCTTGGATTCCAGCACAAGCAAAATCCTACAACAAACTGAAAGCCCTAGAAAGACATGCATTTCGCATAGCACACCGCATCAAACTTCCAGGTCCGGTTGCTGAGCTCTAAGAACGAGTCGATATGCCTAACATACTGCACCATCTGGAAAAATTAAGAATACGATTTATAACCAACAGATATGAAACCTACCACCCACCCCTTCTTGATTGTATGCACCAAGACGCAACCTACAAAACACCAACCACAGCTTTTGTATCTCGCCCACTAAGCCTACTTTTCAGTCTATATCTCTTCACTCTCCCAGACAATCACCCAGAAACACCATACCTTACTGCTTTCATCGATCCGCAACCACCAGACTATATCATACCATCACACACATAGAACCACTGAAGAGGTAACAGAATTCATCATCAAACAGAACGGAAGACCAATCCCAATTAGCCATAAAAATGTGTGTACAGAAACGAACTTCTAGGCCGCCACAGAATCATACAAACAAAAGCCAGTAACCTACAAAGCTAGGTAAGTTAATAAAGTTCTACGAAAATCTCTTCGACCAACGACAATCATGAAAATCAGAAAAATTAAGTAAACTCTCTTCCCCAACAGAGGGCGTAACCCTCTCAGTGGGTATTAGCCATGTTATCAACATGGCTAAAGGAAAAAAAAAAAGATTTAAGCCCGAAGTATGGCAGGACACTACCACATCAATAAAAAAACCGAATAGACAAGAACTGAAGGAAGTGTAAGTAAGAAAGCAAGGAGGTGCTCATTTTGCCCGCATTCAAAGGACATAAAAACTAAGGTGTCTTGTATCAAATACAAGAAAAGTATCTGCAAGCAACATTATTGTTAAGCTTGTCGTGATTGTGTGTAAGCATGTCTGTTAACTATCGAAAAGAATAAAGATGTTCCTACACGATTTCATGTCATTTTTCATTTGGGGTATTTTCGTACCCCACCAGCATACTTAAATGATTTTTTCGTTACCAGCACAGTTAAGGATTAATCAAATAATAACATTCCTTACAATTATCATGGTTGCTGAAAATTTATTACCATTATCTCTCGATTTCCTTTTAAGAATTGATTAAACTCTCAACAAATTGCGTTTGAACCAGGAGTGCTCATAACAAAGATATCAACGGTAGTATATTTGGTACAGCATGTAAATTAACTTTAGAAAGGAAATAGATCACATGTTTTGAGTTCACACCATTGCCTTGATTGCAGGATACACCACCATGTTATAAAATGACTTTACTGATGCTGACGGAAACATGTGACGCAGCCAGTTGAAGAAGTCAAATTTCACAGCATCGGGTAAATGCATAATTGTCACAGCATCGGCAGAAGCAAAATGTTTAAATCCGGAAGAAAAGGCTGTTAAAACGGGACAACATTTCTCATCTCGAAATACGGGAAACTCCGTATAATACGGAACACCTGGCAACCCTAGTAGTGACTTACATCATTACAATTCACTGTTCGAAAAATCAGGACATTTCAGGGTCTCGAGATTGTTTCCCTGGGTCGTTAGGCCGAAAACCGGGAAAATTCCGGATTTCCGGGACGTTTAGACACGAACTTAGCAGCGAAGTTATGATATCACATTCTGTTTCTGTGTTACAAACTACAACAAAAAATATGCCTGAGCCATAGGTGCTTTAAGGCTACAAAACAATTGAAATTCAAACAAAAGTTTTGAGTTTTCGTAAAAATTTTGATTTCTTAGGTACTTCTATACAGATCAGCAGCTAGGTTGTACGTTATGATCTATTTCGAATGAATTTAAAATTTTCTTCTTTCAGGGCGCATCTCTAGATAGTATTCCTTAGTCCAGGGGTCTTCAACTTACGGCCTGGAGATTTTAACTGGTCTCGAAACAAAACAAAATAATTTAAAACACAAGAAAAAAAATATCCTTAAATATTATACAGACATATACACACTATTATGTATTAAATTTCTTGTTATTAATACAACTCGCAAAATATTACTCACACTATATGCAAATTACTATAATACTTTTGAGCTGATAGTTTATAATGGGATCCTATCCCTCTTTCTGCTTGGCCAATTTGATTCACTGACAAAAAAGACCTTAGAACATTAGAAGTATTGACTTCATTTGTACTTATGGGCTTCATTAGTATACGAATTGCCATGGATTCTGTTATCTGAATCACAAAGGCTACGGCCGGATTTATGTATCTGTAGATCCGAAAACCCGATTAGATCAAAATATGCGGATCCAGGCCTCTAAAACTGGTTAGTTGGAACCGGTTAGCTGAAACTCGTCCGAACCCCGGATCTGGATCCGAATGTCCATTACCCAGAGAGTAAGGTTGTCAGACATCTCGATAAAATCGGGACCGTCCTCATTTTGTAGCATGTTTTGTCGGGACAACGTTTGTCCCGATATTTTAAAGGCTCGTTACTTTCAGATGGCAAAATCTTCCGGAAAATATGGTTTAACTTTGTCTATTCTGTTACTGACCTCTTTTCGAGAGAGAAAGAAGACAATAAAAATTGAGTGGAAGTGTAAAACCACTTTTAAAATTAATTTTTTAAGATATGAAAGTGTTAGACGATAATATTTGGCGTTTAAGAAAAGTATATCAAAATGATTGAAAAGCACTTGAAACCTTTTTCTCCACTTATTTTCTGAAAATTGGAAACTACTCCCTGAAGCGAGTTTACAATTACGTTTGCAACAGTTTATAATTATAATTGTGTCCCGACATTTTGTGTTATGGCAACCCTAACACCGATACGGATTCGGATATCCGCAACAATGACGCTATTATCTGGATCTGTTTGAGACATTTTTAAATCTGACGAACTAATTAATAGCTACGGCGCAGTCCAATTCAATAATTCTGAAATTTTAAATTCCACACACATCCATGGGGCGGCCAATGTTCGAAACTATAGTCTTGAACCTAGTGCCTCAAAATAACTCGATCACCACGGCGTGAGAAACAGATGGTTATCTACGAAAAAAAAAAAAAATCTTGAATGGATTTAACAAGAAGTTCCTATAGTCCGTATTGAAATACGGTCTTTTGCCAATGGTTTGTATTACTAAAATCTTTTCTCTGGACGTGGTGTAGCTAATTATGTTATTTTCAATGGTCCCAGAAATATAACATACAATCAGTTTAAGCCTATAGTGAAACAAGCTTGGAAATCTTAAAATGGAGAAAGTTAAGCTAAAATAAAAGGATCTGTCAGATTTAGGACCATCAGACCTAAAACAGCCATATGCAATTTGAGGTCGAGTAACTAAAGTCTGAAACTTATTTATCTCTTCCTACTTTTACGGAGGCACTATAGCCTGAATTCTTAAAAAGAAATGGAGAAGGCTAAGAAAAAGAAAAAGAACCTGTCGCTTTTAGTCATCAAATTATAAATGAACGGACAAATCGAGGTCGCTGAACATGTCTGAAATCAGTTTCTTTGTTCTAGCCTCTGATTCTGCTAGACCCCCTGTGGGGGGTGTCATCCCCCAATTCGCGAGCGCACCCTCCAAGTTAAAAAATTGTTACTGTCAAATTGTATCGATGGAAAACGAGCAAAACTCCACTTACATCCTCCGGATTTTGACTTTACAGCCCCACGCCCAAACTGATAATCCTGGCTGAATCCCTGCAAACAGCTATGAAGCAAACATGCTTTTCTTGTAATTTCGAGTCTGTTTCTCTGACACGCCGGGCGAAAGTCGTGCTAGAATCTTGATTAAAAAAGGGAAATCCCGCTTTCCCATCCTTGCTCTACTTCTGCTGACATTGTAAACAGAACGAAGAAGATGGAGAAACCATTAAGTTACTCCTTTGTCCTCCAAATATCCTTCGTAAGAGGCTTTCCTATTCGTAATATGTCACAACACAAGGGAAGCTACAGCTAGCATAAAAGATATAATGTTTTTTTCTTCTTGTTAATGTAAACCATTGTTCAATCTTCTTTGTCTCCCCCGTTATGTCACAGATACCTTCCTAACACAAAGAGTATCCACCAAAAGCCAAATCTTCCTTTCCACTACGCTGAGCATAATTTGGTTTTTTAAAAAAGAATCGTAGGATGGATTGGATTAAAGATGAGGACCACCCAGCGTAAATGGACATAAGCCACCCCACCCCACCACCTCACATCATTTACCTTCCTGCTTTCTTTCCTCTTTAACCGTTTAGAGAAACCATACCGTACTTGAGGACACAGATTGTCCATTTATGTAATAGCCAGTTATGGTTCCTCTGGTTGAAACGAACAAATGATTCCACAAGATGAAGACAAAAGACTAGGATTGTCTGCTTTACTCGCGCAGCAGAGACAATCTCCGGAAAAAATGCATCATCATTCACTTCGCCAAAGACAAAGAGATTGTATTTAAGTATTCCAAAAGACTTTTCTTCAAAATGAAGCACCAGATAATGTGTGTATCCGGTGACAGAGATAATAAGAGGAAACTGCCATTATCGGTATGTTCATCTACGTCTTTCGGTTTGGTTATGCATTCTAATGTAGCTATCATGCAGATGTAATACATATATATTGACTGCAAAGAAAAGAAAAAATGACGAAATCATCTTACTTCAACAAAAGACTAGTTGGTAGTCATATCTGGTACTGGAAGTTGCAGTACAGTCAGACTAAATCTGTCCAGGAGTTACTAGTTCAAGGGCGGACGTTATGGGAAGGATGGAAAAGGATTTGCAAACACACGTCGTCCATTTTGATTAATTCATACATTCAAACAGTTATGGTATCATTAGCCTCCAGTTCTATGACTCACAAGGAAACACCTTAACTAACGTCTGCGTTAGGGAGTTGAAGAAACCCATGGATATTCCTTAAGGTTAAAAGAATCTGAATGGGTATCATATGATTATCATGTATACAGGATAAGCATAAAGTGTTGGTCCATAAATGCTGAAAGATGGTCCTTCGGCGTAGGAACATCCATATAAAATCAAAACAAATTAGCAAACAGCAATCCAATGTTGAGATACATGATATAGGAAAGAATTGTATCACTCGCATGGCGGTCACCTTCAAATACATCCTCTTGCATTTGAGTTAAACTTGATAAATACGAAGTTAAACATGTGACCCCTCTTCATTTGTCCTTTATTTTCGAAAGTGTGAAAAAACAAACATAGAGAGTAAGCTTAGGTATTGCATCTTCTTTAAGAAACACAAGTTTCTCAAACATGAAGACACTCTTTGTTCTCTCCTGGAGCTGAAACCCTGCAAATGAAAACAGTCTTTCTGCTGAGCCACTAAAGACAATATTGTACTGTATTTAATGAACAAATGCGATGGCGGCTGAAGATCTCCGAGCCTTTTAAAGAGTTTTGAGTTACCATCTGGAGACAGGTGACTACCAGTTCAATTCTTTCTTCACCGTTTGTGCTACATCTTTGTATTCTTCACCATTTAACACAATCCCGTTCATCTTCTGGTTGCTAACCATCTTCAATCTTACCTTGGTAGGCGGACATATGCCTACAGCACAAGAATTCAAAATCATCTGGTATCTTTTCTGAAGGCAACCACCTCATTGTGAACATTGGATGTAAAGATGAGACTAGAGTGGTATAATTAATCTCAACCAATAAGCAAATATGTTATGAGAACCTTTCTTCAACAACAACCTTCAGAGCCTGTTGAATAGCTCCACATTTCCAAATTTCAGTTGTTGAACTTTTGCCCGTAGTGTGAATATTGTTGTTATCTTTAAATAGGTCTTGGAAACAAGTATACTCTACACTATGGGGTAACATTTCCTCATTTGTAAGTATGTGAAGAATGGAGGTACAGCTC
Source organism: Lepisma saccharinum (assembly GCA_022664845.1). Classification (NCBI taxonomy): domain Eukaryota; kingdom Metazoa; phylum Arthropoda; class Insecta; order Zygentoma; family Lepismatidae; genus Lepisma; species Lepisma saccharinum. The sequence continues at coordinate 120,741 of JAGDQP010000482.1, read as the reverse complement.
TTTCCAAAACATGAAAGCCTTAGGTCACCATATGTTTTCTTCAAAACCACAGACATGTGGTTTTGACCCAAACATTGCCACTTTTCTCTGTACTATCATAGACCTCATAATAGGTAGACTTATCAAGCCCCCCCCTCCATTTCTGGCTAAGCTAAAACTAATCGGTTTTTGGTCAGAGCACGTGATTTTGAATTCATCCGCTAGATAGCTCTGGTATAGGAGTCATATTCTATTATGGGGTCTATGCCAGAGCTGTCTAGCGGATGAATTCAAAATCACGTGCTCTGAACAAAAAAACCTGTAGTTTTAGCGTAGCCAAAATGGGGGAGCGCGGTAAGTCTATCTATTATGAGGTCTATGGTACTATTCTTCCCATCTTTCCCTTTTTCTTCTTCTTTCTTTTCCCTCTTTGGAAAAAGATATGACCACATTTCGCTACTGCCATCTGCTTCGAGAAAGTGGCAACGCCAGAGATTTTTTTTGTCGGAATCTTTCTGCTGGTCGTGTCAATGTTTGGTTTACCGCAACTGACAGGGGATCCGGTTCCTTCACCGAAGGCTTTCATGTTCTGAAGAGGACAATATGCAATGAATTCCAGTGAACTATGGAAGGATTATCTCTATCTGCAATCAGAACAATGAATTCGCAGGGTGAGGTTGAATATTAACATTTAGGACAACACGTCCCTAAGGTCAAAATTTTTTAACTACATTTTTTTTTTTCTCGTAGACAAACAATTTAGGGTATATGAAGTATGAAACAGATAGGTCCAAAGGTTATAAATATCTACACTTATTAACATACATTCTACTTCGTAGTGTCCATTATGAAGCATAACATCAGAACAAAATATTTTTAAAACAACGATCTTGGAGAAGAATAACGTACAAAGAAGAATCCATGTTTTGTTCCCCCCAATTTTGTTGAAACAGAAAAGAGAGAATTAAATATTTTATATTCTTTTGTTGTTTGTCCCTCTGAAAGAATTCAACAACGAGAAGAAAAAACTGCCTTTAAACTAGAGCACAAATGTAAACAATACATTCGTATGTATTTCCTTTGTAGAATCGTCAAAATAAAAGTACAAAAATCTAAATTAACCATTGCTATAGAATACAGATGATCTAAAACCCTGCTGATACCCTTTGGAGACAAATAAATAAATACGTTGCTGTTCTAAAAGTCCTGGAAGTGAAATTCTTTGTTAAATGCTCTCTTTTTTTTTTAGTTTTTAATTTAAATAAAGGAAGAATACAAAAATAAATCTTACAAAAAAGATAATTATCGTTTTATTTAAAAAAAAGAAAATGTAAGTTATTTTTTTTATTTCATAGAAAAATAAACTAACTTAAATTAAAGTAGTGGCGGTTCGTGGTTGCACATTTCAGAGGACTCACTGGAAAAGGACGCTAAAGCTACAATCGTTTAGTATTATTCAAATAGAAATATTTAATTAGTTTTTTATATCAGTTATTTTGTACTTAATATTATCAGAAATATAAGGGCTGTCTGTAAAGTATCCGACTATAGATTAGGAAAATAAAACTACATACTTGCTATGTTTCAATTCTTACTCGTCTTCGAAATAGAACCCTTGAGCTTCAACATAACCTAATCATACCTGAAATCATTGCTTCTTTTGGAACTACTCACAACGCTGTCGTCGCGTTATGCATGATGTTCTCTCGGATTTCCAAGAGGGTGGTTTTCAGTGTCGATTTGCCTTTAGAGAAAATTTAAAAGTCAAAAGAAGGCTTGGAGAACGACAAGAATACCGTTCCTTGCTAAGAAAAATCGGATCAACCGAGCACGTTTTGTAATTTTGCACGATTGTGACTGCGACGAAGAAGAACCACATGACTCTGCATATTGGCTGCCTAATGGATGCTGAAACAAGAGAGAATCACGCTACCCAATAGACATGCGCAGAAGGATACCTGCACTACTGTGTACAGTGTTGCCATCCATCGTTCACTACTTTCCTAAGAAAACTAAGGTCGGATACTCTTCAGATATGCCTTGTATTATAATGTAGCTTGATTCTTTTCTGCAAAATATTTCAAGTAAAATAAAGTTTATTTATATTACGATACCAGTAGATTCACTATTCTAATGATTGCGACACGAAACTTCTAATGGCTTGGATCTCTTCTGCAAGTTAATTTGAACCTTTCTGAATCCATCCGTGTATAGATATCAACATGTACAATGAGTTCTGTATAACTACGTGTAATTATGCTTTACACCCAATTTGCATATGTGATTAGATGCATAAACTACGCCTGTGTTTGACTAGAAAATCCATGCTTGAGAATGACTGAAACATCTGTGATTGGCTACAGGATGTGTCCATGATAGACCTACAAAATTCCCTTATTTGATTGGGTGTACTGCATAAATACAAGATATAAAAAAAAACACATATATATATATATATATATATATAACTGAACTTTCTATAGTGTCGTCATACTTATAACCAGAAAATTAGGACTGATTCAAAACTGAATCAAACTTACTTTGACAAGTGGGACAACTTTGCGCAGGCTTAGGAAGTCAAGCCAAAAAAAAACTGTTTTACAAGGTTGAAATAGCCTTGACAGGACAAGCAAGGATAACAATGTACTTCTTTAAAAGTTGCACTGGGTGGGATTCGATCCGAGGACCACTGGCACACCAATCCAATACTGTAGTCACCAGACTACGGAATTGCACACTCTAGTTGGCTTATTTCATCAGATCGCATGAGATACCTGTACTAAAAGGGTGGGAGCTGGAGAAGAATAGCACAATACAATACAATACAGGGAGGGAGAAGGTAGCGATGCAAGTTTAGCGCACTGATACCACAGCAGAAATCCAAGGGAAAGAATTCAAATAAATTTCAAGTTTGACAAGCTTCCTTGCATAACTGCTTGTACCACAACAATCTTGAATTAGTTTAGTTATAACAAACAATCCACTTACATTGTTAAAACCAGTTTGTTTCATGTTTGTTTATTAAGTTCAACATAATATCAAATTTGACGAGCTGAAAGCAAATGACTCGCAAACTTGCTGCAAGCTGGCGTGCTCTCTGGGAGTTGATAAAACGGGAACAATATATTTTACTGTTTCAGGAAAAAAATCATTATTGTATCAAGCACCATTTTTCAATTCCTAACTAGAGTCAGTAACATAGAACAATAAATCATTATGACTAAGTGGAAATGTTACCGACTATTCTTAAGTTTCATAAATAATATTCTTTACAATAATAATAATTAATACATTATTTGCCCGGGTATATTAGACGTTACAGTAAATAATACCGTTCTTTACATTAATAAGTTCCAATATCAAATTCAGTGTAGAAAGTATCATTACTGTCTCAAAATCGAGATAAAATGAAGTTGCCTAACTCTGATGTCAACTACTTCATCTCCAAAAAATGTTTGATGTTTCTTTGAATTAGCTTTGATTTAAAATTAAAGGCATGGAATACGTATTTTATTCTTCAGAGACTCATAGACTCAACGTTGATTGCGTTAATGAGGAGCCGCTACTGAACTATAGGGGATGAAAACATAGACGTGCACACAGGACACGATGGGGAGGGAGTAGGTTGTCTCCGTAATACACTGGTCGCCATTAAAAATGCAACACCAAGAAGCATACATCAGATTAACGCAAAATTTGCAGAATGCGTAGAGCATGGAGAGATAAACAACTGATTATCACGACAGCGCCGTGATGCATAAGAGGAGCCAGGTATGCAGTCTAGGAACAGGAATCGGTGGCAGACCAGAGAGCCCAGAGAGCTCCAGTGCAGTGGTAAACGACTGTTGGTGTGACGTGAGTGTGTGTATACGTAGGGTCGAAAGATGCCTCGTCGTCGAATGCGGCAGCCGTGCCAGCAGGTTTCCATCAGTGGTCGCACAAGAATTGTCGCATATCGCGAGTGCGGTTTATCCTTCCGCGACTTTGAAGCCCGTATTGGACGGACTGCGTCCACAGTGCAGCGCATATGGACTCGATGGTTCCACGAAAGTACTACACAACGATATGCCGGATCCCAACCACTGCGACATACAACATGTCGCGAGGACAGACGACATATGAGTATGAACAACCACATCTTGAACACTAGTGCACGCACTGGCGGATGTTGCACAGCGCCCAGTGCTCCCACGAACAGTGGTACGTCATCTAGCAGAGCGGGACATATTTGCACATCGCCCATTGCTGCGGCTTCCGCTAAAGATTCACAGCATAGGTATGAGCGATTACAATGGAGAGCCGACTGGCAGGATATCCTCTTTTCAGATTAATCCCGCTTCTGTCTGCAGCATCACGATGGGCGCATCCGTATCTGGTGGTACACTTTCACTAGGTTGGGCGACGCTTGCCTTTTGCATCGCTACGTCGTCGGTCCAGCACTGAGTATAATGGTGTGGGGTGCCATTGCATTCCGTGCCCGTTCGTGTCTTCTACGCATTGACGGGTATGTGACCAGCCAACGGTACCTTGACAATGTGTTGGACCAAGTTGTGGTCCTTTAAGTGCAGGCCACATTTCAGTAGGAGAACGCGGGCCCACATATGGCACGTAATGTTCTAGCCTTTCTGACTGGACACAATGTTTCCTTCCTCCCTTTTCACTAGCAGATTCACGTGATCTCTCGCCGATTGAACACGTCTGGTCCATGATTGAGCAACGCATCTCACATCAGCGACCTCCCCCAGCTACACTTGATGAGCTGTGGCATCGTGTGAAAGACGCATGGCTTGCCATACGACAAGTAGGACATCCAAGGGCTCACCCTTTCTATGCCTCGCCGTGTTTCAGCTGTATTGAACGCCCATGGTGAGCACACAGGCTACTGACCTTCGGCAGTTCTGTTCCGCTGGCACCACGTTGTCAAGTATCGCACAGAGCGGTAAGTTCAGTCATTTGCTACTTGAAACTTACATTATCTATCTGCGAAAATTGGGGCTGCAATCTTTTCTCCTTCTTCTGTTCTATGGTAAATGGCGAGCAGTGTATTTGTTTAAAGTGACCACAAGATATTTTTGTAATTATTATATTCACCCCATTAGTTGTGAGCAAGAATGGCATCAACCTGTATATTTCTTTAAACGCACCTTTTGGAATGTAAGGATTTTCGACTGTTCTTTGTAAATACAGAATAATCTTTATAATCTCGGAAAATAATCTTTATTTCTTGGTTAGTATCTCCTTATTTTCCCTATTCTGTATACATTTTATTCCTGTAAACGATTTATATGTATAATATTCTGTTTCATTTGATCATTTTCTATTATTATTTGAAGCAGAAATTTCTACTCCTACTCTGTGCCCATATGTACTCACTAAAAGTCAAAATATCAATACGAACAGGTCCCTGCTTTCCGTCCACTATTAACAGTAAATATTAACACTTTAGTTGAGAACCCTTTAGTTTATGGGTGGTTTTACTAGAAAACTAGACATATAACTAAATTTATCCTGACGATACGATAGGATTGTTCCATCAAATACTGAGCTGTTTGATGTTTTAGAGGCATCCAGAATTTACAGACCATTTATTCTGTTTTAATGGTTTTCAATAGAGATGATGCTGCTTCGTTAGCTTTGCAACAGTTTATGCTTTGTTGAGTAAATATAGAAAGCTTGTCGTATATGTGACATCTTTCTTTCAATGGCTACTGTCTAAACGCCAAAATGTTCAATTGTAGCGTTATTAATGACAGAGAACATGATTTTGTATTGTAATTCACTGATATCTAATTACGATTCTCTAATATTAATTAATTCATATTCTCGTAGGTTAGTTGAATTGGGGACGTATAGTACAGTGAAATTAGACGTAAATCTGGACATTCAAAAGAAAAAGAAAAGAAAGAAACCTATTGAAATATGTAGTAATTTATAGTATTCCTCACAAAAAGACCCAAAGAATCCCACGTCGGGTTTAGGGGTTATGACGTCATCAATATGGCGGCCATTACAATTGAAACGTATACAGGGAAAGAAGAGAAAAAGGTGTATAAAATGTGATTTCTCGTAAAATGTATTTTAAAGTCCATCTCTCTTATTTACTCCAATGTATTTCACATTTTTAAAACCTCTATAACTTGGTGATTCTTTGAGCTCTTGGATTGAAACTTTCTGAGAGGTTAGCTGTTATTGTGTAGTACTTTTTATTAGTGAAAATTAAAAAAAAAAAGTTCACCTTCCCCCCCTTCTTTTCCTGTACTCTTCAATTCGTAATGAAATTTTAAAACGCATATGAGATCTCACAGAATAGAGAAAAGCACTACTTTTATATCAAATTCAAGGGAACTAATTGGAAAATGATTATAATGAAGAATTTTATTCATTGTTGACTTTCTCTTCGAGATGTATTAAGGAAAAATGAAATAAAGTAATCTCTTTATTACAAGTTTCGAAAGTATAATTTACTTGGTAATTGTAACACACCGATACTATTACAATTTAACATGTACTATTACAGCTATAGAACACTTTAAGAGCTTTAAAACTGTATCAGTATCGTTTCTCCATCTTCAAATCTAAGCTAGTTATGTGTTTGTATGTAATCTTATGTGTACGTGTGTGCTAGACGCCATGTTCATAATTAATACCATCAGTAACCTGGCAGCCAATCTTCTCTTCCAATTCACATTCTCTGTATATTTCAGTATTTGGGTGAGGCTTGGAGTCCGGGTCTTCCATTTACACCAGCTCTACTAGGATTAAATTGTTCTTTCGTCTCTGGAAATATTCCTACGACATCATCTACGAATCTACGTTCATACATTAAACTTTCCAGACTCCTCTTTACTAGTGTTGAGGATGGAGACTCCAACGTTTCCTCCTCGCAGCCGTTAATACTTGGATTTGTGGTAATTTCAAAACTAGTTCTATCTCACTTGTATTTTCTATGCATTAGTAAAAGTGTTTATAATATCTGTAGTATATAATACTTCTTTTGGATTAATGCTTTTAACTCTTCTGATTTTCTGCAGAAAGTCGAAAGTCTTTAAGCCATTAGAGTAGGCAACAAAATCATTTGTTTATTTCAGTTTGTTTATTGCACGTCTCAGTTGTGGAGTAAGGTCTGGTTTTATCATAATTTTACGGAGTTGTATCATCTCCTCTTGAAGATCACCAGTATGCTCTCGTATACTATGGAGGGATATATCTGGTTCCGTATTACTTCCTTTTGACTTTTTGAGGGCCGTTGTGCATTTCGGTAATTTCGTTTTTACCTCATATAGTGTCTTCTGATAATGTCTATCCATGTTGTGCTTGAAAAGTTTCACGAACTTTATCAAGGTTAAAGTATTCGGTTTAGGTTAGGGAAGAATGAAAGTCCCTTCTCTATATATCTATTCTGTAGTAAAATTCTTGTTTGTCAGGTTACATATGAGATATCCATTCACTTGGATTTTCTTGGTCGTAGGTCTGCCTCTTTTCCTCTTACTTCTTCTATGCAACTTGTGGGAATTTTTTGGTTGGAAAAGAGCTTTCGATTATTAGAAAATTTTGTTCGGTTAAAGCCAGATATTTTTGCTTTCCAAATGTTTGTTGGCCCTGATAAGGACCGGTGTTTTTACTTTAGTTTTATTTCCTGTGTTTTAATCCTGATTTTCAACAGGGCGTGTATATTATCCCTCCTGGAACTTCTGGATGGCAATGTCTACTGTTCCTCTGGAGTGTTCTTTGCATTTCGGGAACAGGCATCTCGTTTTTTTAGTCTTATTGATTGCTTGTAATTTCCTCTTCAGCAAAACTTCCTTAGTGGCCTCCGAACCAAAGCGGGCCTTGCAGTCTCCAAGATGAAGTTCAATCCATCTTCTAACTTCGGTGCTAACTATCTGTAGTGGTTGGTGACTTTCTCGTTGACGCTAAATTCCGCTCTCCGCGGATTTTGAGGTTTGAAACTACAAAACAATCGCCAGGCCATCATTGATCTTTAAAAATATCATATAATAATACTTGATTTCTTAATATTTTCGATGTGTGTCAGTGACAGAGAGAGAGAGCAATTTGCTTGGGTCTGCCTATACTTTATCCTTCATATACTGACTGGCTCTAATGAGCACAATTCTCAAAAGACAAGCAGTGATAAGTGAGAGAAAAGTCATTCAAAAGTATTTTTAGGTGTTATTGTTTGTTTTCGTATATTTTCATATACACTATTAAGTTAAAGAAGTATTAACTTTGTAATGGAAGTAGGTTTTGTCATTTAATGGATTTCTATAATTTCAATTATAACTGTAATGAGAACGATCTATATGTCAGTTACGCTCTAATATGTTACAATACGTTAGATTAAATTGCGTACTATAAAGTGTAATAAATGGGGAAGATCCAGAGAGGTATTGTTTAAGACGATTGATGATTTGATGTTTTAAGAGATGGTGCTATTGTATTTATACCGGCAGTGTTAATGGGTTATCAATTAAATTACTTACAGATTTAGCAATTTTAATGTTGGTAAAAGTTCTAATATTTTTTTTTATAATGCCAGTTACGTACAACAAGAACATGTAAATATTTTCAGTTATCAATCTTATCGATTATGCTAAACGACCAAGGCATACATTGTACTCTGGGATACAAAACGACTTACTTGGAACAGTGAGATATAATTTTGTTCTTGACGGAATAAAATGTTTTACAACTATAACTCTACTTATTAATTACCTTCAAAGTTTTGGTTACGCGCTTAAGGTATTTTCCAGAGTGCAACACTCTGGGCTTCTTTACCTTTTATGCTAAGCTTAGCCCCTTATATGTGCAGACCATCGAGCTCTACATAAACTATACTGAAGTAACTACTTAGTGTTGAAAGATAGACGCCAGAGCAAATATTTAAATTCGTTTGTCCACTTCCAGTCTAATCCAATGTGGACCAAATTTTCAGTTCTAACTCAGTTTTATACGCTTGATATCACTGTGTGGCCCGTTTTTTTTATTCAAGTCTTAATTCCTGAGTTATTCATGTAAGAGTATACCGCACTGCATACAATAGAAAATACTGCAAATAATATTAACGTTTTTTGCAAGAATTAAGACACAAATAAAAAAAAACGGGCCACACAGCGATATCAAGCGTAGAAAACTGAGTTGGAATCGAAAATCTGGTCCATATTGGTTTAGACTGGAAGTGGACAAACGAGATTAAGTTTCCTCTCCGCTCCCTAGCTTCACATATTCATGAAATTTTCAATGGCTGCAGTCAGTCCAGTATCGTATTAATGGAGGTCGATGGTGCAGACAAAATCCTAGGAGACAAGTGGGCATCTTAGCTATACGTCATCAGTTCAAGTCATATTTGAAGAGTATACTCCATGGACTTAAGAAATAACAGGACTAGTAACAAGCCCAAATTTATGGGCCGGAAGAGCGCCTTGCTGCCATGTTGAATTGACCAAAACATTGTTACTGGCCATAAGAAGTAATGTTAATTGAGCCACTCTTAATTATGAATTTTAAATTTATGTGAAATAATTTAAGGTATGTGAAGGTTGCGTCTGATGAAGCCCACCAAGAGGTACGTGTGAGGATAAATAGGTAAGCAATACATTTAAGTTTTTCTTCAATATTAATACTGAAATGATATCAGGTTTCAAGATTTGAATGATCACTACTCTTGAGAAGGAAGTGTATTCCAATAACACTTATTTTATAATAATTAGTAGTTAAGGACAAATTTAGATAATTAAAAAAATATTTGCACATTCACAATATCGTCTGCTTCCTTACCAGAAAGTATGCGCGATCCGCCATGTTTGAATGACAAACTGCACTCTCAGCCGTCCCATTTTTATAACATTGAGTGAATTGCTTGTTACTAGTCCTGTTATATTCTTACGTCCATGGTATACTCACGCACGGAACTAGGTGTAAGCTTATTCCAAGCTTGCAACACATTTTGATTCGAAAGATATTAACAGATTATTTCTGTTAGAAAGACATAATTTAGCATTACAATATATAGATAATAAGCATTACAACTTTAAGAGTTTCAAATTTTTAAAAGACAACTTCCACTCTTCTGTAAAACAAAGTGATAAAGAATTGCATATTTAATCAAATTATACAAAATTATTGTTAGTATTTAAGATGGAAGAAGATAATACAGTAGAGCAAATAAACAATATAAAAATTACATATGTATCATTTGCATTATAGACCACTGTTGAAGAAGGTATCGAGTATCGAATAAAGAGTATCGAGAATTCTGGTATCGACCATCCCTAGTTATAATAAAATCTAACCTGACTTTAAGTCTCCATAACTTGCTTTCGCTTGCTGAAGCACATGAAAATAAACAAGTGCACTAAGTTGTACAAGTAAGCGTGTATAAATGTAAAAAAAAGAAGAAGAAAAAGAAAATGTCGAGAAAAGTACAAAAGAGCGTATAATATAATTTATAAATATCAGCATATCGAAATATTCTGTGAAAGAGAAGAAGGGATAAAACTTGAACGGAAATAGAACCCCAGTCTCTCAGGTGGCGCAGCTAATGTTCTACCGGCTGGAATACCGAAGCAGCTAACGAGTCAGGGCTGATTTTCATGAAAGCTTGTGTTGCTTGCGATTTGGGTGGGTAACCAATTAAAAGTCGTGTTTTAAGACCCCCCTATTTCGTGTTCTACGTGTAACACGTATTTTAACTGGCTACTCACTCAAATCGCAAGCAACGCAAGCTTTCATGAAAATCAGCCCTGACGATTTGAATGGCGTATTTATACCACACGGCGTAAAGAACTAGACGCCATTAGATGTCACTAGTGCTCTAATTATTTCCAGTGCGCTGTGGCTAGATGTTAATTTAACATTCCACGCAGCGAATTTGTCAAGGTAAATGGCTAAAACTATTTTTCAATGAATGAGTAAAATACCTGGCAGCTATTATCAAAACGTATTATCGTATCACATGAAAATTATTTACATAAATGAAATTTTTAATCGTATGTAAAATTTACAAGCGGAAAAGAGGACATGATGAATGTCAAGATAAGTGAAGAAGTATCTTGGTTCGCTATAAATTTAAGTTAAGATGGTTCGTTACTTTCTATCACCTTTGAAACCCAAGAAGCCATGAATCTTTTTATTATCAGATTAAAAATGTCATCTAAAAAAGAACTCTTGAGACTTGTTTGAAAACTTGTTATTTATTTTTATTTGTTACGTATAAGCATTATACATACCCATATAATTTATAAGATGCACAGTACTTCACTTGAATCTTAAGTGCGCCTTAGGATAGCCATACTAAAGATGCAAATTGGAGAGAAGTAAGCCAAGATGCCGTTTTAAACCCAAAGTATTTGCACATATTTGACTCTACTCAGTCGGTCTCATTTAAATTTATGAATTTAGCATGGCATCATTCTGTTTTGGTTTCTTAGACTCCAACTTCGTTTTTTGGTGTGCGGTACTCGTTACCATAGAGTTAGGAAGAAAATAGAGAAATCTTTCATGACGTCAGATGAAGCCAAATTTACGATTCAACGGCAGCCATATCGATATTCTGTGGCCCTATTTGAATCACCCTATGCAGATTACTGCGATTCAGCCGGTGGCCTTTTTTTGAAAAGCACATTTCTGTCGTGTGACTACAATGTATAGCACAACACATCTGGAACATTTTCAAGCATTTTACAATTGTTAGTTTACTGCGAAACAGCTATCCTTTCGAACAACGATAGCTAGCTTAGAGGTTTCATCTGACGTGCTCACTTCTCATTAATAGATTTATCTTCCCATAAGAAATAAGAAGAAGGCAAATACTCGGTATAGAGAGCCCCAAAATATGGAGGACAATCAATGGGGTGGAAGTGCCTCGTCCCTTCTGTCTCCCCTCACCCAGAAAACAGTCTCACGGTACTTCTGTTTTATTCCTTACTCTATACCCGTTACACAAAACCTCTACGTGTATAGGTCATTCATGGTCTCCACCACGTTCAGTCACCTGGTGTCAGTCCAGCCGAACTAAGAATCAAATAATATTAGTATGCAAAGATTATTACAGCATATGATTTAAAAACCGAGATGGGTACCTGATATTTTTCCTTATGGCTCCGCAATAGATTACAAACTTACATATTACGTATAGCTTGAAAGCTACTTCATTTCTAGCTAGGCTGCACAGACACCAGGTGGCATGAAGTAAGTTTTGGACATAGATATTCGCTATCTATATATTATTTTAACTATGACTCGTGGACTAACTCATGGATAATGTTAACGCGGGATTAAAATGTTCTATGCATAGAGTTAGGAAGAAAACCGTGAGAACATACATGACGTCATATGAAGCGAAATTCGGTTCATCGGCAGCCATCTTGTGTGGCCCCATTAGAGTCCATCTATACCGAGTACTGTGAGGATTGCCTTTTTCGATAGAGAATGAGTGCACCTGAGAGAGGTAATACTCGGAAAAGAGGGTCTCTGAATATGGGGGCCACACAAAATGGCCAGGGGGAGCCCTTACGAGTGTTACGCGGAGAACAGTGCCCATTGGTTGAGGCGCGAGTTACGTCATCGTTTGGACTCTAGGAGACAGTCTTCTTTCTCTGCAACTATTCTGCCTCAATAAAATCTTAAAATTTACCATGTGGAATCTAATTATTTTCTTTATTAAATGTATTAATAAGGAACGATTCCTTTGGAAGGATACTAAAATGAAATTTATGTAATTTACAAATTCAATTGCGAACAAAAGCTTAAATTTAAACAAATAATTATGAAAACATTTACAATTAATGATACGCACCGCATGCCTGACATCTCTTGATAAAAACTTAAAGAAATGGTCTTTTTACTAGTTAAACCCAATCTTTGTACAAGATAACAGTAACTAAAATAATGTTAACGTGTCACTGAACAACACTAGGGCCGATTTTGAATCAATGAATTAGTATTTGAGACACATTGCTGACATTTATCTTCCTTGCTATATTTTACTCGTATTTGTTTTATTTTTTAAAACAGCCATAATTTTACTGAAAGTACGTTATTATTATTTATTCTTTCCAGTACTTTTATGTATTCCTACCGTTCAATATTAGCTTATCAAGCTGTTAATAGTATGTAAATAAATAAACACATACATGCATAAATACATACATTAGTATTATAATTAACCGAGCACCGTGGGGGGAGCCATGGTAATGTGCTGCTACCAAAAGCGGATCTATCCAATCGAAATCTCGGGACAGACCATCCGAATTTTCCTTTTTCTTCATCAGTGTTTCAAAGCAACTGCTGGAATGGTACTTTCGTTTTGACTACGGCATCTTCTTTCCTTATTTACTTTGTCATCGTTTAATTTTGTTGTTTGTAACCAAGTATAATTACTTTTGGACTGTTTTCGAAAATATTAAAAATAAAAATAAATAATAAATAAATGTTATTCCTAGAATTTTAATTATTATTATTATAGTGAAATGAGAAACGCAGAAAGACATATCCCTCGAGTTATGCTGAAGCGTCATAATTGCATGTATGGGCTATTTTAGTGAATTTCAACTTCTACCCATCACGATTATATGAGTGCAATGCTTATTAAAATCCATAAACATACATGCCCAAGGCGGGATTCGAACTCGCGACTGTGGAAGCGCTAGCCTAACTCCTTAGGTTATGCGACTACTTCGATCATCGATTTGAAAGCGTATCGGGATAAAAAAAAAATGTACTCCTGCTTCAGCATAAAATAAAATGTATGCCCATGTATAGTGTACATTCTCGAAATATTGCTAATAATGTAATTAATAACATACAAGAAAATGGCGGTTTATATATTTTGTCCTTCGGAAAGGAATGAATTATATACATAACTTTTCAACCTTATTTTTTCTCAGCTACAATAAATAACACGACCAGAAACTATGGCATGTTTAAATCGACGTATGTGGGTCTGTTGGACAATATCAGACACGTCAACCTAGAAAAGTTCGAAGGCTGCAGAGTTGCCAATCTGGAAGGAAGGAAATGCGGGAGCTTACTGAGAAACTAAGCATCATGCTAAAGAGTTACAACACAAACGTTAAACCACAGAACACAGATGTTAAATCCTCTAACCCACAGAATCTATCACGCATGTTTTAGTTTCTCACGCATTTTGCGTGAGAGTTGACATATCTGCAATATAAAGTTGTTGAAGAAATATTTTTATACAATTTTGAAATTTATTATATATCCAAGCAGTGGATTATGGAAGCGGCCGTGGCGATAAAGTACCATCCTGGCATTTACTTGTAGGTCAGGAAAACTTTTTTTAGGACGGACAATTTAAAGATTCCAATCCAGATCTTCCCAACTGCTGAATGAGCAAACTATTATAGCTCCAGGCTCCATTTATTATCACTCAGCTTATACATATATCGTAATTACATTCATATTTAAATATATTTCCTTTGTATATATTTCAAATGGCAAAAAAAGCAAAACAAAGGATCCTGTACTAAATACTTTTCGTAAGTGGTTGGTAGTACAGTTATACCTTATTTGCAGTTTCGCTTCTAAAAGTTGGACGGTATCATTGCCAATTATATATATTCATATATGGAGGGACACCTGCTCGTAACATTTTTCTTAAAGGTCAATTTAATGACAGACCGTATCTCTTGCATAGTTCTCTGAAAGGAAATGTACGTAATACATTTTAGAGCTATTAGCGTTAAATTTGTCCTTTCTTGTATATATCAAAATCTACTCCTTCCTCGTATTTTCATTTTGGAAAAAGCATGACATCTAGCATCTTTATTGCTAAGTTCTGTATTTTTACAGTCTGCAAGTGCACATTTGTTATTATTCATCATTTAAGCACATATGCCCATTGTACAATTTAACACACAATAAAATATATAATACACATATATACACGAAATAAATTTATTTAAGTTCTTAGAAAAGCGCACTGTGATAATCTACGCACGCAGACTACCACGCAGACTACCACGCACAAAAATAAACTACATACAGGTGTCCAAACCGTGACGTCATTGAAAGCGAGTCCGCAGTTGAACATCAGCGCGCGTAACGTTAAGGGCCTACCTAATAATACTTTAGCTATCTTGCAAAATGGCCGAAATGCCTAGTCCCTTCCGTCTCTTGGCTTCATTCCCCTCTCCCACAAACAGCCTAAGGTTCCCTTTATTTATATTCCCAACTCTATGGTTCTATGCAACTGGCCTTTAGGAGTTCACGACGTTCTCTGGGGAGTAATATTCCCAACCGGGAGTAAGCAGGTGTTCTGCTGGCGACAATCTAGTGCAGACTATGTTGCTGGTATATCAGGAGGACTTATCTTGGAGTTCTACACTAAAAAGAATAGGTCGTTAGCAATATTGAATATTGCCTCAATTTGAAATAAGCGTTGTGAACAAACTTTGAGATATGAGGTTTCGTTGTTTAGGACTTCAAATATTTTGCTTCTGCTGCATTTAACGTTTACATTTTTGGTGGATACACAAAGGCGAGGGAAATCAGGAGAGTAAGATGGACTTGTGTAAGCAAGGTTAGTAAAGCTTTCTTCAGTTCCCAATGCAGATGACTGGTGCCCAAACCGCGAACTAGTGTATCAACCATCGAGCTCTACGTAAACTATACTGGAGTAACTACTTAGTGTTGAAAGATAGACACCAGAGCAAATATTTAAATTCGTTTGTCCACTTCCAGTCTAATCCAATGTGAACCAAATTTTCAGTTCTAACTCAGTTTTATACTCTTGATATCGCTGTGTGGCCCGTTTTTTTATTCAAATCTTAATTCCTGAGTTATTCGTGTAAGAGTATACCGCACTCTGCATACAATAGAAAATATTGCAAATAATATTTACGTTTTTTGCAAGAGTTAAGACATAAATACAAAAACGGGCCACACAGCGATATCAAGCGTAAAAAATTGAGTTAGAATCGAAAATTTGGTCCATATTGGTTTAGACTGGAAGTGGACAAACGAGATTAAGTTTTCTCTCCGCTCCCTAGCTTCACATATTCATGAAATTTTCAATGGCTGCGGTCAGTCCAGTGGAGGTCGATGGTATCAACAGACACAGACTTACTGCAGTCGAATAGTGAATGCAGTGGTGCTAACTGAAGAAGTTTTGTGTGAATTATCATACAAGCTCTGAAGCGCTTTATTATGTAGGTTTCTATATTCTCCTGCTTAATCGCCCAGTTTAGAACGAATAATAATAATAATTTGAAAGGGAATACGAATATTATGGTAACTGTTCTGGCCAAAGTGTTGAGAAACAAATTGTGAAAAGAGTATTGAAGTATTTGTTTTCACGAACTATGAATGTCTTTCGCGGCGAATTACTTTGGAGGTTAAAGAAAACAATGAAAGAGAATAGATGTACTACACAAATAACAACGAAAAGAAAAATGGGTATAAAGTAATGGTATGACTAGGCTTGCCTTTTAATTTCTTTGTTAAATATAAACAGTTGGTAGAGAAACACGAAGTCACTGCGGATATTTTAAATTTAGTTTTTAAGGCCTTTAGGCAACTTTGGCTCAGCCTGGGATAGGGTGAGTGAAAATATATTGGAAGGTAGCCGGAGAGAGCGTAGTTATTAGGTACCATCCGGGTATTTGCCTGGTATGGCTGAGGAAACACCTCAGTCAGGATGGGCGGTCGCTGGGATCGCTCTGAGAACCTTCCGAATACTAAGCGAATTCTCTACCAACTGAGCTACAGCCGTTCGGTGCCTTGATTAAGCTACCATCTTGGAATGTGCCGGCTGAAACTGAGGGATACCCTGGAAAGCCTCTGTCAGGATGACCGGCCACAGGGTTCGAACCCGCGTTCCTATCTACTAGTCAGCTGATTTTGTGTTATTGTATAACTTTATAATCCTTTTGTGTCTCGACGACGACCTGAACCTGAGATGCCTAAAGACCATAAGTCATTTCAATTCAATTCGTGTCCCAATGAATTCCCTAAGGACAATTTGTAGTTCCTTGGGATTCTTCTATAAGAAAGTACCCACTGTTCACATGGTAGAGCACTGACTTTCGTATTCTGAAAGTCACGGAATTGAAATCTCAGACCAACCATGCTTTTCCGATGTTCTCTTTCAATTACTTCAAACGAAACGACTTCAAGAATAGAGCCGTAATCATAGCAACACTACCTTCCTTGCCTACTGCGCATAGAGTGAATAAAATATTTGTTTAATACTCTGCAAACGTAGTATTTTTTTAGATTTTGGGAGGAATATTATTCGGGGGAATTGCACAGCTATATTTTTCAAAGGAATTATTGATTTGTTATTAACTTCCTAAACAAGTTTCTAAGGATTGACAGATGGTTTTTGGAAAAGTAGTCCGAACCAGTCCGTTCAATGGACTGCAGCAAGAATTGAACCCGTAACCACGCGTACAGAAAGTGAAAGTGCTAACCTTTCGGCCATTCCGAGCTCTCATTGTCTTTGTGTTAAGGATATTACACCGCTCCGGAAGTGGAAATTACTTCCTCATCCCGTGATTATTTTGTGATTATACATTGTTGAACTGAGTTGAATTAATTTATGGCCTTCAGGCATTTAGATCTCAGGCCGGAATAGAGGAAGTATAAGTTTAAGTATTCATTGGTCACACATTTCGGTTACTAGTACGGCATCCTAACCTCTGGAAAGTCGTGTTTGCCATAAAAGAAAGACAATGGACGATGTTCGACACAATATGTTAAATTAGATTTAGACTTCTCACTGCCCTTCCCAGACGAATGAGGCAAATGTCCGACGTACGTTGCGTCATACATCTTCCATTACGATACGAAAAATATAGCCTCTTAGACATTCTTTTTTTAAAAAAAATGAAAATCAACTAACAGGTATCTCGTCCTTCCCTTACACTTTAATTAATAAAGGCCTGATATAGTTTTCGAATTATATTCTGTATTGGAAACACTGCTTCCGAGAACCAGTTGTTCCTGAACATACCGTCTGTTTTGCTGATACTAGCACCATCACAACAAATGTACAAATACCTGAAACACGCTTTAGTTTTCTATCAATCAAAGACTGCTTACTTAACTTCCGTCATCCTAGTGTGAAACAAACTTTGGTAAAGCCCGTCGTACACGATTCAATAAACATAGAATCAAATTCTTGAACAAGCAATTGGATGAGTGCGTACACGATCCAACTGAAATAATCAAAGGGTTGTTTCCAAGTAGTGTTGAAAGTGTTTGGATGGTGCTCGTACACGATTCGATAAGTTAAGCGGAAGTGTGAAATAAAAGTGAAGGAGCCAAAAGCACATGAGTCGATTTGCTCCTTCCACGTTGAAAGCGGGCACATGGAGTGAATGTTAAACATGATATGCATCGCTTGTAATAAAAAAAATAACCTGACCAATGGCTGCGGTTCCGTAGTTGGTGATGCCTCGAACATCGACTTTTTATTGTTTTATTCAAAACTCTTTTCAATTCTTATAAATTTTTACTTATTTCCGGTTACACGCACTTCTATGAACCTCTAGCGACAACTAACAACCCAAAGTGAAAATCCAAATTTTATTATAATTTCGTCATGTGGAGGAATACTAATCGTGACACTTCGTGTTATGCATGATACATATTTTCTCACAAGAACACAGACAGTATATCTAGCGAGCGAAGAGGAGTTCGTTAAAGTCATGTTCGGTATCTTTTTTATTTATTCGCGATGAACATTACTCTCACGAACTCTTCGCTCTACACCGCAAGGATATATTTCCCACTTCACAGCAATAATTATTCACTTCTTTTAACGCCAATCTCATGTTTCCAAGTCACACAAATATATCATTCCTCCTGTACATTTAGCAAAAAGCACCACCAGCTTCAGAACTTAACTCACTTTAACTAACCACTCTTAGCCCAACGACAATATATCCGCGGTTTTTGTAGCAAATTATGTTATTCATAACACGAAGTAATACCATTTAGTATTCCTCCACATGGCGTCAAATTTGCATGTACCATACTTACGTAAATAATTATGAAATGTGGCTATTCGTAACTGATTTTGAGTTGCCAGCCATTGGTAGGTGAATATCAAAGTGCCTGTATGAAATATTTGTAAGTGGTATAAAGCCAACATACGGCAAAATATGGCACAATAGCTGGCTGCCTTATAACCTGCATCGCAGTCAGTACCAACGCTTTTCTACAAGTTCTTCCAATCACTTTCGTGTATACGAGGTCATTTCAAGAGGACTATAATAGAAATATTTGTTTTGTGTCAATTTATTATTTTTGGTGCATGAACATTTCTTTGAGATTGTTGGTGGGCGAGGAAATACGTAGACAAAGTTACTTGGATAGATGGAGAAACTTTACTTTATGACCGGGAAATTCCGCCAGCTATTGAGCCATACGTACGCTCTATACAACTCATTTTCTTGTAAATAAACTTCGTAAATACTTCTATGAACACATAACGGTAGTGGGCAATGGAAAAAGTGTTAGGAAAAGCATGTGTCATTATTATTTCGCTAAATATGCATTTAAGTTAATCAACATAACAAACATGGCGGGATAGATTTATTTGCGTTCATAGACAAGCTACATGCAGATTGTAGGAATGCGGAGTAATATTAATAGCGTTACGTCGTATTATGAATGACACATGATTTGCTACAAAAATCATGGCCACAATGTTGAATAAGCAAGGGCGGGTTAAAGAAGGTTATTATATGCGATGCACGGTTTAATGTGCTCGCTCACCAACGTGGAAGCATCCAAGTAGTTCCAAGTACTTTACGATACTTCATGCACGGTTTAATGTGCTCGTTAACCAGCGTGGACGCAGCCAAGTAGTTCCAAGTACTGTTCGCTACTTCACTCTAATTTAATACTTCCATGACTCGAAACTGTTATATTTTCAGTTACAACACTTCGATAACCCTGCCCCATATCCACATTTTAGTTTTTAGCGTTCCGGAAGCACAGTAGTCACGTGTTCAAGTCACCAGCGATGTGATTGGTAGATTCAAGAAAACTATAACAGGTTCTAAATAGGATGTATTGGATGAGAAGACTTGAATTCAAGAGCTTTCCTGCGTGGAGTCATTGATTCGTGACGTCATTTTCATCAAATTTCTTGTTCAACGACTGGTTCAAGCTTTATCAAATGGTGTACGAGGGGCTTAATGTAGACGACCTACAAGATGGCTTTTGTTTACTAGGCTTCAATCCAAACTTTTCCTAACTTTCGTGGGCGAAATCCGATACTTCCTTCCATAACAAGTTCTCCAATTGCATGTGACCCACCATCGAAAAGTATTTGAGCTTCAACTTCAATTGGAAATGACCGGAACCGCTTGTACGGAACAGGGCTGAAACGAGTCACCGGATCGATTTTTGGAACGGCTCTCCCCGTCTATGCTTGGAATCCAGCCTGACTCGGTGACTCGGAGGGCATATCAGGTATTTTAATTCTTGCCTTATGACTTTCGGCGTTTCAACAGTGTTTCTTTCAGGGGTGAACGAGAACGGGAGGTTACCCCAAGAGTACCAAGAATACGACGCCGTGAAGTTCCTAACAATAGCAAAAACATAGAAAAACGTCTTATATCTTCGGAAAGAACAAAGATATCCGCGGAGGTGTGCAAATAATTCTTTCCCCCATTGGAAGGGTTATTCTGAAAGATTTTGTGAATCTCACAGATGGAAATATTGATTGAGTTAAACCACAGAAATACGAGCAGGTGAAATCGAGTTGAGATAGGGTCGTCGGGTCAAGATTGCGTCTCTGGGTCAATTGGGTTAAGATTTCATTGTCGGGTCGCCGGATCACAAGTTTAGTCTAATGCTAGTCCATATTTTCTCAGCGTGGCAGCGTGGGGGGTCGCGAGTTGTGTGCAAAGTTGTTGCGAAGGGAGGTGAAAAAAAAACGTAACTAGGGATTTGTAAGTTGAAACTAATACATTTCATAATGTAATTTGTTGATTAGTTCTTTCTTTTTATTATAATTAGGATATTTATTATCAAACTAGGTGGGGAGGGGACTTCGGATCGATCCCTGCTCATTCCATATGGGTTTTTTGGTGGACAAACACCGTGTGCATGGGTTTTCTCGGGATTCTCCCGTTTCTTCCCACTTTCTTTATTCCACCAATTCATCCCATCACTATCCATGAGTCTGGGTCATAGTTGCCTAAAGGTCTTAAAATAAATTCAATTCAAAGTAACTGATTTGCCCGCCCGTTGGTGGGGGTGAATAAAATATGTTGGAAACAGTCATCGGGACTGTCACCACAAGAAAGTCGTTGTTAATGAAATTATATTCATGCCAAATTTGATCACTTGGAGGTAGTCAACCCGTCCAACAACATTGTAATGTGGGTTGCCACGTGCTTTGCTTTCAAATTTTCCATTCTTGTTACCACCGCCATTGGAATTCAATGGATAATTAGATAGTCGATTATCTCTGAAGATAATAGTTTTAGAATCAAAGTGATATGATAAATTTTCAGACCGATACCGTGTCTGATCATGTGCGAAAGATCATTTCAATCAATCAAGTACCTTTTGCGTGATGCTCAGGCAGACATAGTTACTTTCCATATTATAATACAATACTACAAATCAACAGTCATGTTTTGAAATGAAAAGCAAATGTTACAGAATACAAAAATGTTAAAAGGAATTAAAACGTTACGAAAGATTACACAAGTTTAATGCAAAATCTGTGCACGTTTTGATTTAATCAATTTCAAAATATCCAGCAAAATTTTTGAGACACATAGACCTGTTCCATAACTCCTATCCCTTTTTTATTTTCAATTTTAGATAGAAGGAATCAATCCTCTGAAACTTTGCAAGCATATGATGGAAGTATGCAAAAATTGAATAAGGTTACATCTATAAATATTAGACAAACGTTTCGTCGTTTTTCGGAGCGAAAACTACGAAAGTGATATTTTTCTTATGGGAAATCAATGTTAAAATGCTGGTAGATAGGTAAAACTGAAAATGAGCCAAATATTACTGGAAACAATTTAATACCAGATTTTCCCAGGCATAACTCACCAATCACAAACCACACGGATACCCCTCAACCCGACGTAAGTATGCCACTAACGAGTTTAATTGCAAAGAAAAAAAATCCACTCCTAAAACATAGAAATACGTGTCTTATCTCATTTTGTCACTGGCTCACTAGATGTGCCTATTCAGGACCTGAAGTGCGAGAAAATCTAGTACTAACTTGCTTTCAGCAATATTTGGTATATCTTCACAGTTTTACCTGTCTGTGAACATTTTAAGATTGATTTCTCATATGACTTCTCATACCACTTTCGAAGTTTTCCCTGCGAAAATCTACGAAACGTTTGTCGAAAAAAACAATGTATTTATATTTAGCCTAATTCAATTTTTACATTCTTTGATCATGTGCTTGCAAATTTACACTAAAACTGGAAATTAGGAGTTCTTATCTCTAAAATAAGAAACGAAAAGAGAACAGGAGTTATGGAACGTACTATATATGTGAAGATCACTATTGAATAACAAGGTTAAAACGAAACCGCTATTTATAACCAAGAAAATAACTTTCGCGGGTTGCCGGTTAGAAAACATGGAAAAAGAAGGTCACAGGTTGAAAAAGGTTGAGAAACACTGGTCTAGTCATTTGGGTGAAGATCTGGTAATCGACCGAGTAATTCGCGTCATTCTGTTTCAACAACGGATCAATCAGGAAAAGTTTTGGACGGGATCGCCGTGTCACCTAAGTTCAGATCACGCTGCGTCACCAAAAATGACCCAGTTTCAGCTCTGGTACGTATGCGAGAGCATTAACTGCTCGACTATACTGTATTTTCGCTATAATATATTTGAAGAGACCATCGAGCTCTACGTAAACTATACTGGAGTGACTACGTAGTGTTAAAAGATAGACGCCAGAGCAAATATTTAAACTAGTTTGTCCACTTCCAGTCTAATCCGATGTGGACCAAATCTTCAGTTCTAACTCAATTTTATACGCTTGATATCGCTGTGTGGCCCGTTTTTTTTTTATTTAAGTCTTAATTCATGAGTTATTCATGTAAGAGTATATCGTACTCTGCATAGAATAGAAAATGCTGCAAATAATATTTACATTTTTTGCAAGAATTAAGACATAAATTGAAAAACGGGCCACACAGCGATATCAAGCGTAAAAAACTGAGTTAGAATCGAAAATCTGGTCCATATTGGTTTAGACTCGAAGTGGACAAACGAGATTAAGTTTTCTCTCGCTCCCTAGCTTCACATATTCATGAAATTTTCAATGACTGAAGTCAGTCCAGTATCATATTAATGGAGGTCGATGGAAGAGACTCAATCTGAAACACTATTATTCGTACATAAATACGCTACGTGTTTGGAACTGGAAGTACTACTTGATATGGATAGAAGGATGGAACTCTACTCTTTGCCACCAATGCGTATAGATATTGACTGAATCGTGAAGTAGGTTTCCAAGATACCAATCAATTTGAGAACTGCAGTTCAGCTACACCACTTTAATTTCCTGGTGTTAAAAGTCCTCTTCTTTCCATTGCTTCTGGGTGTCTTGTAAAGGAACAAGAACTTCCTCTGTTGCCAGATAATTTCATTCGCTCTTCTTCTTCCTCTTCTTCTTTTCTCTCCTTTTTTTAAAAGTCCATTTTCTTTAATCTCCTAACTGCTGAGCACCATTTGATGTTATCGTTAGAGACCTTAAAAGGGTGGTAGCAGAGACCAGCTATGACTTTTACCCTAACGACAAACACTTTGGCTCATACTTGGACTCAGTGTTGACAACTCCGTGATTATATCACTGAATAGCTTTTTCGTTTTGTTTATTGGTTGTTTATGGCGTCTGTAGGGTCGCCATTAAGGGATAGTTAAAAAGCCAGACACATTGTCAAGCTAAATAGAATTAAAATACAGAAAGATCTGGGACTTTTTTTTTGTTTAATTAACCATATTTTACGTTGTGGTTGCTAAATGAAGAGTAGGTTGAGGTAATAAATACAATGTAAAATACAAAAAAAGTAATTTGAGGTAATTAATACAAACCATGAGAGTAATGATATCGTTCAGTTCCCAAATAGCGTATAAGATTATCAGCGAAATTAGTAACTACCTTATCAACAAGACGCGTCGGGCCAACGGCGACGGGCCGCGTTGGGCCAACGTTGGCGTGCGCCGGCCCGACAAGTTTTGCTGATAGAGTAACTTACGTTGGTACTGAAATTCTATGGAATGTAGCCACATCTTACACTTTTTACCTTATTGTTGATATTTATTTCCCTGTTACTCGAGGCCCTTTCTGTAGA
The DNA here is from genome assembly GCA_022664845.1 of Lepisma saccharinum. Classification (NCBI taxonomy): domain Eukaryota; kingdom Metazoa; phylum Arthropoda; class Insecta; order Zygentoma; family Lepismatidae; genus Lepisma; species Lepisma saccharinum. The sequence goes on along the minus strand of JAGDQP010000482.1, from coordinate 96,436 downwards.
TGTTTCTAATGTAGAAAAGCTTTAAAAATATCGCTGCTCTTTCCAATCAATCTCTCTCTCTTTCTGACTCTCCCCATTGTAGATTAAAAGGAAGTTGGAATTCAGCCTTAATTCTGTAAAAATCCAGACAACTATTTAGAAGCTTTCATGCTAGATCTAGATTTTTAGAGATCAGTCTAGCGGCTAAAAGTTTACTATCTTGAAATTTAATAAAATTTACTAAAAAGACATTACAAATATTTTTAAATGATACAGTTAAAAGAAGGACAAATTAGCGTCCGGATCGACTGTTAAGCCGAACCACACGACATGACCATCAAAAGCAGAAATCCGGCCAAAATGAGGACAAACGGCTACCCTAGGAGTCTCCAAATTAATGAAAGAAAAGTAAAAAAGGATTAAAAAACACACTTTTTAAGCAAAGAAAAATGGACTTAAAAGTAAAAAATA
>JAGDQP010000482.1:68613-82355 GCA_022664845.1 Lepisma saccharinum | reverse complement strand
ACCAACACGGCGTTGAACCAACACGGCGTTGGACCAACACGGCGTTGGACCAACACGAAACCATCACGGCGTAGGACCAACACGGCGTTGAACCAACACGGCGTTGAACCAACACGGCGTTCGACCAACAATAATAACCGGCATACGACCAAGACGGTAAAACACAAATCTTGATAATACTGAAATAATTATGTAATAATAATTTATGTAAAAAACTCTACCTTCAAGGGTTACATGCGTTGGACCAACACGGCGTTGGACCAACACGGCGTTGGACCAACACGGCGTTGAACCAACACGGCGTTTGACCAACATGGCGTTAAACCAACAAGGCGTTTGACCAACACGGCGTTGAACCAACACGGCGTTGGACCAACAATAAAATTGACAACGCCCCAGATATATAAAACCTAAAAATATAATAAAAAATATGATCTTAAATTATTTTTTTGAGCACCTGCGTAGAACCAACACTGCGTTGGACCAACACCGGCATGAGACCAACACTTCGAAGTACCGGCGTTGGACCAACACGGCGTTGAACCAACACGGCGTTCGACCAACACAGATTTTTGCCCTGGAGTGTTGGTCGTACGCCGGTTCTTGCTGCTTGAGAGGCTGTTGGTCGTACGAAGTGTTGGTCCAACGCCGCATCCCCGTACCGTACGCACGTACCATGTAGATAAACGGCCGTACAGGGATAAGAAGCATATAAAACTGAGTTAGAACTGAAAATTTGGTCCATATTGGGCTGTGGAAGTGGACAATCGAGGTTAAATATTTAAGGAGGCATCTATCTTTTGATACTAGCCGATCATTCCAGTATTGTTAAGTAGAGCATGTGCCCACACAAGGAGTTAGTTACATCGTTCGCTACTGCTTACTGTTAGCAGAAAAAAAATATTACAAAGCTTTTCTCTAATTTCAAAGCGCTCTTTCACTGTACTGCTAATTACTCTCATAGAACTATTTAAAATCGTATTACCCTTTCTATTATGAACTAAAAAAGAAAAAAGTATAATAGGTCTATAATGTCCGTACCAAGGGAGTTCTCTTTATTTCATTAAAGCAACGTGTTTAGTTTTTAAAAAAATTGCTTACTCATACAAGAAACAAAAGCTAATTGTAAACCCTTTTGCTGGAAAATGGGATTAGGAAAAACCTGTGAATGGTGAAAATTAGGCGATAAAGAATATAAAAGAGGGGGATAATAATCAAATATGACAGTACAAACTATTTTTAGGACAAAGAATGTATCTTATCAACCATTATAAGTTGGCATTATAGCTCTGAAAAGTTCCCTTTATGGCGTCCTTACGGATTAATTTCTTTTATAAAAATGTCTAAAAAAAAAGGAACAAAAAGGTGAAGCTAACAGAATGGTCCATGAACGGAAGGACTTTATTACATGTTTTAAGAACCCAGGGGAGAATTATGTGACAAGTGTAATTCCTGAAGACGGTCTTTCGCTTTTCATTAAGTACACAATGTCCATGCAATATATACATTTAAGATGTTCCTCTGGTGGCTGTGTATATAAATATTGTCTACTGCACTTGTTATTACATTCTGCGATAGTGGCGCTACCTTTTTGCCATGAGAAAGAAATATACCGGATATGAATTCTGCTTGTCTTTGAGATTTTTAGTTTGTAGTTTTTGTCTTATTCAGTGTACAAACAGAAGAGTTTCATGGTATACATGTATTTATTCAGAAGAATATTTAATGTGTGAAACCTGTTAATTTACGAGTCAATTTGTACAGGAACATTATCTCCTTGCAGAGTTACTTCTTAGGGCTGATTTTCATGAAAGCTTGCGCTGTTTGCTTTGCTTGCGATTTGGGTGAATAGCCAATTGTAATACGTATTACACGTAGAACACAAAATACGGGGCCTTAACACATGTTTTCAATTGGCTACTCATCCTAATCGCAAGCAACGCAAGCTTTCATGAATCGGTCCTTAGCGTTGTAGTGATCATGCACCGAACGAGTGCATCGTGTATAATAAAAAAAACCACCTAACCTGACTTTTCTAAACAATGGCAGAAAACTTGGTAAAATTTGAAAAAGGCGTAAGAAAAATATTTCTAAAAAAAAAAGGTTTCACCTGGCTGGGAATCGAATCAGAGTTACCCGAGTAGTTATCTAATCCTTAATAGAATCCGATATCCATGGGACGTTCTGAAGAGGTTCCATTGATGTCACAATGTCGCACGGGATATTGGGACATACCCAGGATATCCGTAGGGAATCCTACCTGGAAAATCCCGGCTTTGTGAGTAGAGGGATATCCTGGATATATCCTGGCAGGATGATCCCGAATGTGGTCGCATTGCGATATCCTGAGATAATTTGTAACGCTCGCAAACAGTCGATTGTTTCACGCAAGCACGCTTCGCATTTGGCAACTGTTTACTGCCTGTTTGTACTAGACGGTTATTGCACCATTACTTCGAACTAACATAATTACTACGCACAGTTTAGAGGTAAACATATGTCAGTTCATATTGTTAAGTGCATGCAGATGTTTTAAGATAGCTAGGATATTGTATATTTATTAATTTCGCGTAAGTGAGCGCGCCAAGCTGTAACTATCATTACCTTATACCTTTTGTCATGCTGCTCTCACATGTAAGGGGGAAATAACCTAGTAAAAGCGAGAAAATTTTGTTGTTGTAACCTACACGGATAGGTCAAGATACCTACCGCGCCCAGCATTTTTGACGGTGGGGGTATGCACACGTTTGCTGAATTGCGTAGTATAAAAAATCCAATCTGAATGTGTTTTTAGTTTAAGATGGTTAGGTATCTTTGGCTCAGGCCGAATGGATGATGATAGATCGATATTTCAGTAGGTGATGGAAACTTAAGCTGCAAATCAAGAGTGTAGATAACTGGTCCACCCTAAACTAATGCACGAAGAACGTTTCGTTTATGCCTGCCGATGAACAAGAAGGTTGTAAAAGTCAGTGTGTAGGTAGCCGGTGAGAAATTTGCTAAGTTCGAAATATCCCACAATGTGATTATTACGAACCACCATACAATTCGCATTCGGAAGGTCGTGGGTTCGCGCCCACCGGCCACCCATCCTACTGCATGATGAGGTTTTTCCAGAGGTTTCCCGTCAGTCACACCAGGCAAATGCCGAGATGGTGCCTACAAACAGGCTCTGGATGAATACCTTGCAACACCTCCCGGGTGAACCAGAGATGCCTAAAAGCCATAAATAAATTTAAAAAAAAACACTAGGCATATTTCAAATAACTGGTTGGCATGTTTTGTTTGTCACGTCTGATTCTCGACGGTGCATCATCTCGGGAAAACAAGGAACAGGATATAATCCTCCCAACATCATCGAACGTGATAAATACGGAAGTGGCGGGGTGATGTTGTGGGCCAGCACTAGCAGCACTTGAAGAATGCCTCTACGCGAAACCACCAGGGTGAATGGACACGGCAAAATCCATTCTGGCTTTTATCCGTTTGTGATATTGCAACCATGAAATTGAACTGTATTGTTTATTTTTCAAGTATAAATGATGTTTCTTTGCAGTTTTGATTTCATTGTATACCATACATATGGATACCTTCCTGTAACACCAAGTGTTTCAAGAAATATGTTACTTCTGTGGAGATTACTTCGTTTTGCTTTAATTATGGACAGAAGTTTATAAAAAAATATTATTTATAATAAGAGTTTAGTCTGCAGCGAACGACCATCCCTGAGGTCAGAGAAGAATGCGCACGCGCAGAGCTACTTACCTTGTTCCAGAGTGCTGTAAATACGTATCGAAAACGATTCATTGCAGTTACCTCCGTGAACTAGACGGTAGAGCTCACTAAAACGCTAGATTTCACCTACCCATCTTTAATTTTGCGTCTTCTAAGTTATTTCCTTTATCTGAGAATCCAGTGTAGAACATTGGTCGTCTATCTTCCATCTCTTTGTCTAGCTATGTGACTAGCCCATCTCCACTTCATCTTCTATAGTGTTAAAACGTTCTACCTTGATTTTCGAGCGACTCCATTCCGTCTTCTAGTTACTGCTAGCATGCTTTTTTACAATGCTCTTTGTGTAACTTTTAATCTCTGAGTCATTTTGCGCATTCAATGTCCACGTTGCACACCCGAACATCATGACAGTTAAGACACACTGATTATAGACTTTACGCTTGAAACAGATTGGTCGCTCGGTTTTGAAACTAAAATTTGGTCTTCCAAACGAGGTCCATGCCAGTTTACAACTATTTATTTCACGAGTCATCTTAGCATTCGATGTTTTTAACTGCTCTAGGTAAACATATTCATCAACTATGCCTATTGTCTCTCCGCGAATCTCTCCTCTCTTTTTTATCATGTTGATTGTACATTATTTCTGTTTTACACAAAATTTATTTTAAGTTCTATTTTCGAACTCTCATTACTCAGCTGTTCCCTGCACTTGAAGCAAAGAGGATTAAGTCATCAGCGTATTTATATTCAATTCAATCCCCGTGTACCTCAAAAGTTGACTTCAACAAAACTAATAAATAATTTCAAAATTATTTGAAACAGAAGAGTCTGTTAAATACATACAGTAAAACTAAACTTGGTGTCAACATTATACATATCTTTCTCGATTTGTCTTCGTTCGTGTGAGTGTGTGAGAAGGTATATATTTTAAGACGGTTATTAATAGCTCAAATTCTCAAACAACACACATGAAGGATGATGAACTACCAAAAGCTTATCACATATCTCAACGTACTGTATACGTTTCTTTCTCTCCCTTTCCACTTGATTTTATAAATGAACTCAGCATATCTATGCTATTTCTGTCTTTCTTTGTCAGTACTGGGAACAGCTTTTTCTCTTCACTGTTCTTGTCAGTTCCCATCTGATTTCCTTCACAACGTTCTGAAAGAAGATAAAAATATATTTTGCACTTTTTTTGTATTTTTCTTGTGCTTCTTTTATCTTTCATTATATATATTTTCATCCTCGTATTCTGGTTTATTTACTTTGAATTGGCAGGAAAAAATATAGCATTACATTATGAAATAAAAAAAAAATAAAATGTGTGTTATTTCAACACGATCGGTCCCAGAGAGATCGACAACCTTGAGTTTTCCAATTGCCACGCAGCGCCATCTGCTGTTAAATATCTAAAGTGACCAAAAGTAACGTTAATTACTATTTTTAATGGATTATATTACCTACAGTGTAAAAAGGAATATCAGTAAATAGATACTACAAATTAGAAGAAGAATTAATAATTAATAAGAAGGGCAGATAGACCTGAACTGTCCTTTGACTGTTGTTCCAAATACGTGAGTTGTCTCTTGTCTGTCATGATAAGGACTTATATTTTTATGCTGATGTGGCATAATGTCCAACATCATAATATTCGTTTTTTGAACTATTACAAACAAATCATCATTTGAACAACATACTTCTACAAATCAGCTTTTGGAAAATGTCCAATATGGATATGATTATGTTGAGACCCTGTACCCATAACTTAATTTAAAAATCTGACAAGGCTTGCACATTACACTTTATTACGAAAACCACACAGTAAGGTTAACAATTTCAGTGCTCTATCAACAGCTTCTTCAGACAAAACACTAATTAACGCTATGCGAGTTCATAATTAAGCACCAGAAGCCCACGCTCAAAGACCCATTCTTCATCTTCCGCCAATCGGATTCCAGAGATTGACGAATACACATAAAGAAGACGCTTCAAACAAGGCGCAATAAAATATTTTTAAATAAATAAAAAATAACGAAAAGAAAAACTTAATCGTTCTTCACATTACCTACTCTAGTATCCAAATACACTACCCCATTAACCCAACCCGGATAAGTTATCTACCTTCTCTTGAATACTTTCTGCTCTCTTCCCTGCGCAGTATGTCTTCCCATTCCTCGTTCATATTCATCCCACTGCTCCAGTTCATCACTTTATCCCTCTTTTCCTCGATTCTCCTCGATTCTATACACTACCTAACCAAATTTCCTTTAATTCTGTTATAGTATTTTAGCCCCTTCCCAGTCTATCTTATGCGTCTTCTCCTGGACGTGTTTGTAACTTGCGTTCCTGTTCCTTTTTAGCTTGACGTAGTCCTTGTGTTGCTTAAGATCTAACGACAATTTTCTTCTTGTCTCTCCCACATATATCGCCTCACAGGTCATACACGAAACCCTGTCCACCATTTCTCTTTGCTCGTCGTCCTTTTTATCTCCTTTCTTCTTTCTTCTCACCAAGTCCAGGACCCTTATATTTGTATAGTGGGTCATATAATTAGAGTTGATAGAACGATAAAATTCAAACTTTTGAGAGAAATATATAAAACAAGAAACAGTTTAGTAACAAAGTTTTATTTTATATTTTGTAATGCATCTAGATAGTCGTCATTTGCAGTGTTTTGATACAATTGCAATCATCATCATCATATTCAGCCGTTTTCTATAAACTGCTGGGTGAAGGCAACCCCCCTTTTCTTTACACATATCTCGGTCTACTGCTATCCTCATCCAAGTAGCTCCTGAAAAACGCTTGATTTCATCTACCCATCTTACATTTGGACGTCGCCTCGATCGTTTCTTTTCTCTAGGAATCCAATGTAGTACATTTGTCTTCCACCTTGCATCCGTTCGTTTAGCTATGTGAAAGGCCCATATCCACTTCATCTTCTTCGCAGTCTTGATTATATCTTCTACCTTTGTTTGTGGGCGAATCCATTCATTTGTCTTCTTGTTCCTCCTGGTAATTCGTAGCGTGCATCTCTCCATTGCTCTTAATCTATCCATTGTGACTCTTAATCTTTGAGTCCTTTCCGCATTCAATGTCCACATTCCACATCCGTACATCATTACAGGTAAGACACATTAATTATAAACTTTACGCTTCAGACACATTGGTAGTTTGCTTTTGAAAATAAAGTGTAGTCTTCCAAACGAACTATACACCATTTTACATCTTCTATTTATTTCATAAGTCAACTTGGCATTCGATGTTTTGAGCTGGCCTAGGTTATACTCATCAACTATGCATATTTTCTGCCCTTAATCGTTATTTCCTTCCTTGCAGTATGTTGATAGTATATGACTTTTGTTTTACTTAAATTCATTTTAAGCCCTATTTCAAACTCTCATCACTCAGTTCTTCCATTCTGGTTTATAGTTCTTCTGCACTTCAAGCAAACAGGATTACATCATCAGCGAATCGTACGTGATGAAGGTATTTGCCAGTAACTTTTATTCCAACTAAATTTTGGAACACTCTCTCCAGGACCACACAAAACAGTTTTGGAGAAATTGAATCTCCTTGCCTTACCACTTTTCCAACTTTATTTTTTTTTTACTTTCTTGATGGAGTCTAATGACAGATATGGCAGTCGAGTAAATGTTTCATAGTGACTTGACGTATTCACTTTCTATACCTTGATGTTCAAGTGAATAGAAGTACTGCTTCTAAGGATACGGAATCGAAAGCTTTTTCAAAATCTATGTATCCCAGACATAATGGAAGTTCATATTCATTAGTCCCTTCCATAACTTCATTCAATGTTTGTATGTGGTCCATTGTGCTAAATCCACGACAAAATCCGGCTTGTTCCCTTCCCCGATTAAAATCCAAGTCCCGTTCAAAACGATTCAAAATAACTTTGGTAAACGTTTTGTATAGAACTGACAGTAAACTAATTGGTCTGTAGTTTTCGATGCGTTCTTTGTCCCCTTTCTTGTACAACAAAATGCTAACAGCATTATTCCAACTTAAAGATTCTCTTTTCCTCAGACACATCGAGAATAATTTAGTAAGTTTCCTTTCATCTTTTCACCTCCCGATTTAAACATCTCTGCTGTGAGTCCATCTTCTTCTGCTAGCGGAGTTGTTACCGCCCATAGAATTCATTTGATCTGATCTTATCTTCTCCTAGCGATTTTCCATTCTTCATCTCTCCAAGTAATTTATCCACTTCTTCTTTCATTACGTCTAGGACTTCTACATCATTTTCTTCTAAATCTTCATTTCCTAGTTCTTCCTCGGAGTAGTACAATTCTCTGTAGAAATTTTCAAATATAAGAATTGAAGCTTTCCTGGCGGCGAATATTATACAGATGTTCTCGGGATATCAGCCAGGTGAAGTCCGACGATAGAGCCGACGTTTCAAGAACAGACATTGTTCTCATCTTCAGGGCAAGTATACTGAGACCAGTTCATGTGTACTATATATAGTAACGGTAGGGGGCGGAGCTTAAGAATCTATGTCTCTGATTGGTTGGCCTATAGCTTGACGCTGATTGGTCGTTTTCATGTATGTTTTCTTTATGACTGGTGTCCAAGTCCGACTAAGTTGAAATCCTGTATCTCTGTTGACATTATTACGTTCTTGTAGTATGGCAAGAGATTCTTTTATTATCCTATCCCAGTAATTGGAGCTCTTTGAGATAATTTTAGTGTCAGAAAATAAAATTCTATGTTTTTCTGTTATGCTGTGTTCTGCCAGGCCTGATTTCTCCGGATAAAATAGCTTTATGTATCTTTCATGCTCCTTGCATCGATGTTCTACTGTCCGTCCTGTTTGTCCTATGTATGTTTTTCCGGAGGGCTGCATACCATTTCTAGACATCCTCATTCGTCGCAAACCTGATGGAAGTCTGGGCCACAGTGTTTATAGGAAGCCTACCCATACCGACCTTTACCTTAATGGAAACAGTTTTCACCATAAATCGCAGCGCAATACAGTCATCAGCACACTTGCACTTAGAGCAAAAACCATCTCAGACCAAGAAAGCTTCCCTAGTGAACTGGCACATCTCAAGAAGACCTTACTGCAGAATGGATACAAGAAAGATGACATTCGTTTGGTCCTAAAAAGGACCTTTTCCAGCAAGAAGAAGACCACCCCAGAAACTGAAGATCCAGTCAATATTGCAGTCCTGCCCTACACTGGTAAACTTTCTGGAAAGGTTGCAAGAATCCTGAGGAGACACAACATCAAAACCATTCATAGACCGCCGTCAAAAATCAGAAACCTACTTCGTCCAGTTAAGGACGACTTGGGTCTTAAGACACCAGGAGTATACTGCATTCCTTGTGAATGCGGAAAAACATACATAGGACAAACAGGACGGACAGTAGAACATCGATGCAAGGAGCATGAAAGATACATAAAGCTATTTTATCCGGAGAAATCAGGCCTGGCAGAACACAGCATAACAGAAAAACATAGAATTTTATTTTCTGACACTAAAATTATCTCAAAGAGCTCCAATTACTGGGATAGGATAATAAAAGAATCTCTTGCCATACTACAAGAACGTAATAATGTCAACAGAGATACAGGATTTCAACTTAGTCGGACTTGGACACCAGTCATAAAGAAAACATACATGAAAACGACCAATCAGCGTCAAGCTATAGGCCAACCAATCAGAGACATAGATTCTTAAGCTCCGCCCCCTACCGTTACTATATATAGTACACATGAACTGGTCTCAGTATACTTGCCCTGAAGATGAGAACAATGTCTGTTCTTGAAACGTCGGCTCTATCGTCGGACTTCACCTGGCTGATATCCCGAGAACATCTGTATAATTTTCAAATATGTTTATAATTTCTTCCTTATTTCGTGTTACGGTCCCGTCTGGTCTCTTAACTGCAATTATTTGCTTTTTCCCTATCATGAGCTGCTGTTTGGTTTTCTTCGGGCTTTTGTTTTCCTCGATTGTGAGTTAGTTTCCTTAATTAAGGACTCGTCTTATATTGAAAATGAATAATGGACAACTATCTATTTTAAAAGCTCACGTTATTTTGCGAAACAAGAAAGGTTCATCGTTGCAACGTATTTTATAAGTTGTTTCAATAAATTCCATATAGAAAACCTTGCTCTAATAATAGACCCAATAGTATTCCACGATTTAAGAACCAATCAGATTCCACGTTTCTATTCCAATAGTATTCTCAACTTTGTCTTGTGACCTCACTCTAGCTTAAAAAAAATACTATTGAAAGTACACAAAGCAGTCCTTAGTATTCTTATTCTGTGGCCTACTTACCTTGAAGTTTATTTATGCCTACTTTTCGAAGGTGACACTTGTGGGATAAAAACAATGAACATCAAAGTTTTGTTATACAAATGAGACTGCGATTTTATTCATAATACTGAGCTCGTGTGTAAATCTTTTCCTAACTTGAGAGTTTTCTTTCCATCACTACATAATTCAGATCACAGTCGTTTTGGAACTAGATCTGTAACAGGTCACCGGAACAAGTTTTGGACCGGGTCGCGGGCAGGGGCATAACTATACTATGGCGCAAAACCCTTCAATGCGGGGGCTCTTCACCTTAGCCACTCAATGGGCCGAATCAACCTCCGGCCTTGGGTATTCTCTTGCGGGGGACCTAAAATGTAGTTACCCCTCTGGTCACGGAGTCTATACTTGGGAACCGGTGCTCACAAGGTAGGACAGTTTTTTTTAAAAAAAAAAATCATTCCTTACTATACACAATTGCATCTGAACAGTGTTTCTTTCATAGGGTGACCAAGACAGGGGTTTTATTCCCAGAGCACGAAAATTTAGATTCCGAAAAGCTCCTAGCAATAACACTAACCAGAGCTGAAACTGGGTCGTTTTTGGTGACCCGGATGTAGCTGACTCGGAGTCTCGGTCCGACCGATTGATCCGGTTTGGGAACTATAATTAATTAGGATAAGATAAGATAAAATGAATTTTATGGGCGGTAGCAGCACTATGACTTACGCCCATAATTAATTTGGAATTTTCGACGTATTTTTCGTGCTCTGAGGGGTAACACCTCCGATTCGGTCACCCATTATAGAACCACCGTTCAAACGCAAGGAAGTAATTAAAATTCTGTTTTGCCCTTCGGACCACTAGAGTGAAATCGGGTCACTGGGTCAATCTGGGTCCCAAACAAAAACTCTGTGACCGATTTCAGCTCTGGTAATAACTTATGGAAATAGTTTCATATCCCCGGAAAGGAGGGATATGCTCCAAATAATTTAACAAAGGGCTCGGATCAAATATAAAGATTTAACAAGGGGTTCGCGCGAGTACCCTCGAGCACACCCCTGCCGGAAAGAAGAAACATACCCCTAGAGGTGTGTAATTAACCGTCGACTCAGGTAGTCGTGTTGTCCGAGGCATCAGTATTCGATCATCGGGTTACTGGATCAAAAAAGCCAGTCTTGTCATTTAAGTTAATACGTGGTCACCGGGTCAGTCAGGTCACCTCGGTAAAGATCCTGTTATTCGGGTCAGGTTACGGACTGGGTCAATATGTAGTAACTTAGGAAACTTGACAATAATCACGGATGTAAATAGGTAACGGATATACTTCTAGCGACCCGAATTGACGCAAGCCCTTGCGCGCACACCTAGAGTACCTGGCAGTTGTAATTGATTAAAATAACATTAAATCTTCCTCGCTTTCTCCCTAAACACCACGCTTAAACACTTAAGCACAGACAAGCCAATAAGACACGCAAATTCATCCCAATCATCCAGGCAAGATTAATCGAAAACTGACGTCAAGGTGACCTAGTTTAATTATATTGGACCAGTCAGTCCATTTCCTATTTACATCCATGGAAAATAATATACAAACTTTTTTTTTCTAGTAATAAACATTTACTTATTTTTAGCCAATAAACGAAGTTTCAGCAATTACATGTTGTAGCTAATCCACGATTATTCTTTTCTGTAAACGTATTTTCTAGCTTGCTGTCATTTCTTTGTAGTTTTCCACTTTTCTTTTTCGCCTCAGAGGTTTCTCCTGAGCTAGTTTTGAATATATGATTTGAGCCAACAAGGTGAAGCCTCGAGCCAAGAAGGCACTGAAGCCAAACGAGACTGTGAAAAAAAAAAAAAAAAGATCGCGCGAAGCATCTCTGCTAAGGTTTTTCTTATACAAGTTTTTATCTTCCTTCTTTCCAGAGCACGAAGAGGTTAAAAAAAAAAATAATAGGGTGAATTCGGGCAAGGTGGAACACAAGTTGTCTTTTTCCATCATTTCCTCTTTTTTTTTTTTTTTACCAACTCAGCATGAGAAGAAGCTGGAATTTCATTTGCAAAAAATTTCGTATTCCTCATTTAATACACAGCGGCATCGATCACGTTCAAACAAAATTTCGTTGCTTCTCTCGGCAACACCTTTCCCTCCACCTCTCTGAGCTTCCCCCTCCTGCTTCTATCTCTGAATTCTTTAAACCTCATAAAGGCGGCGTGCAGTGTCAAAAGCCACGCCGTCTTTATTTGTTACCGTTTTTTCCCCTTCTTTTTCTGACTCTCCCTCTGTTTCTCTCTCACGTGAAAAAAACAGAAAGAAACAACTGACACAAGAAAACCGTGTTATTACATCATACGAATAAAGCTGGCGTTGTATAATTTGATGAAGAAAATTCCTAGTCGGGGCAGCTTTCTCTTTGGTATACCTACCTTATGAAATTATGCAAACTTTGTTGATTTCAGTTTGGTAAAGTAAACATGCTGTCTTGATTCTTCAATACAATCAGAGAGTAGTGCTTAATTTGAATTTAGACGTGGCAATTGAATGGTTCTCACATATTCCGTACAAGCTGGAGGGATAACATCACTTGGCGAACATTCTTCCGGGAGGGGGGTTGCGGTAAGAGCCTCTACTGAAGGTACCATCCCGCTATTAGGATTGACACAAACCTTAAAACCTCAGGATGGCTGACGTGAGCGGGATTCGAGCCAGCATCATCTCTAAAGTGCTTATCTAACAATCAGCGACCGTCACTTCTGAACCATGGAGCTAGCCAGGTATTCTTCAGCTTACTGTTAAATTTTCGATCTCACTCTCCCTATGAATGTAATATTACGTTACACTATTTTAATATTTTTGTTACGAGTGCGCCACTCTATTATTGTCGGTTCACGAACGACTAGGCTCTGTAATTCTGATATATCTGTACAGCAGCTGAAATCAGGTCATTTTTGGTGACCCAGTAACTTGGCCTGACCCGGCGCCAGTAGCACGCAAACGTTGAAAATACGTCGATTAAACGTTAGTACCGAAACGTTATGTTAACGTTGGAAATATACCGAAATGTCCGCCTGTTTAACGTTTTTTTCGACGTTGAATAATAGTTGAGAAGAAATTGATTTAGTTTGCCAAAACAGAGCATGAATGTCGTATATTGGTATACACACATCTAATTTCATTTTATCCGTTGCTTTCATCATGATATACTGTGGGGTCGAACACAGCTGTGGGGTTCGAACACAGCAACGTTCTGCACTTCTCGTTGGTAGCTTGAAGCGTTGAGCACTTATCCACGAATCCACCTGGAGAGTCCACTATTCTTTTACTGTATCTAAAGACATACCTTGTCTAAAGTTGAAAACACGTCACATTAACGCCATATCAACGAAATTCTAACGTCGTTGAAATATGGTTTAAAATTCAATTTGTTTTCAACGTGTATATGAGAACATAAAAATTAATTTGTGTCATTCAATTCGTTTTTAATTATATTTTTGTTTTGACATAACATTAGTGAGAAAAAAAATAAACAAAATCTATACCATAGGTAAAAATAACATATTGAATACACGTTGCATCAACGCCTTATTATCAACGCAATGGCGTCTGTGTTGAAATATGGTTTAAAACTAATTGTAATTTTTTCAACCGATAACGCTTAATCAACGAAATGAATATAAAATCAACGTTGAAAACAAGTATTTTGCTACTGGGGCGGG
>JAGDQP010000482.1:51711-68513 GCA_022664845.1 Lepisma saccharinum | reverse complement strand
GGGGGGGGGACATATGCGACCCTGTCCGAAACTTATTCCGATTGGCCTGCTCTTTATCCGAATCACTCGGGACGATATTAACGCAAACAACCAGGCTGAGTGTAACTCGACGAGCCGATGATCGAATCTTAGCCCAATTGACCCGGTGAGTTGGTCTAATTCATGTGGTTTTAATTTATCAATATTGCAATTTGCGACATTCCTTGAGAAATGAGCTTATGTACGTATAGGAACTTCGTTTCTGAGTTTTAAAATATTTTAATGCTTTAACAGTTCAAACACATTTTTTTTCCTTCAGAATAGCCTTTCCGAGGAGAGGGAGGCGGGTATATTAGCACAGCTCAGGCGTTCTTTTGTTCTGTCTGGGGATATGAAATTATTCCCATACGATATTACTATTGTTAGGAACGCTTTGGGTAGTATTTTTTGTGCTCTGGGCGCTAACACCCCCCGGTTCCGGTCACCCCTAAAAGAAACGACAATGTTCAAATGCAACAGTGTATAACAGGGAAATAATCAAATTTCTGTCTTGCCTCCGGGTCAGCAGTTCAGACCGGGTTCAAGCACAGACCCGATGGCCCATCCAAAACTTGACCCAGTTTCATCTTTGATTTGTATCAAACAAAATAATGATAACGATATACAAGATATTTACAGTATTGTAGATCAAAATTATTTAAGATAATTAAGATTTTTGCTCGCATTTCTTTTTCCTACTTTTATGTTATACTACGTACTATAAATGTTTTTCACCGGATATAGAGTACAGTGGTCGAGTTCTGCGCGGCGTTTAATGCTGCGCATTGGAGTTTTCCCTTGTTTAGCGACACCTACGCTACTTTACTTACAGTGCTGCCATGATGCGACAGTTACTAGGCACTAATCCTTAACGATGTAGATCCCCCCCAGCCATCTTGGTATGACCTTTCCATTGATTTACATGGGAATCGTTTTATTCATTTTACGTCTCTCAGAAGTCAAATATTGAAGTTCCGCTTTCACGAAATTTTCCTTGGTGGTTATTTTCACTCTTGTAGAGTTTTTATTTGTGAAATTTCTTCAAATATATGAGTATAATGTATTATTAATCGTTTACCATATAAATCAGAATATGTAAACAGGAAATTATACTCTTCATGTGTAAAATGTTGCATTTCTATAAAACAGCATGAGTCAAAGAAAACATGACGGAACACTAGGCGAAAACAGAAGTTAAAAATTACTCTCCTGAGAGGCATAAGACTAGTAAAACAATTCCCATGTAAATCAATGGAAGGGTCATACCAAGATGGCGGAGGAAAGCTAGAGTATCTCGCAATTGCGTAGTTATATTAGCAGTTACTAAAGATTTGTGTTGTGTTTCTTATAATTCTATTCTGAAGGGAATAAAAGCAAGGTGACATACTTCGTTTAAGAAACGTTAGATTGTTTCACTATATTAGTGTTTTTTTTTTGTGAGAGATGTAGTTCGATATTCTTTTGTTGGAATGGATATCACTGTCATTCTACTACTTTTTGATAAGTGGTGTGAGTGGTGTAGTTCTGGGTAAGATCGATGGGATAATGCTGCGCGGTGCGCAGAATTGTACCTCATATGGACTTATGGTTATTTTATGAGACATGATAAAAGAGTTTATTTCCATTTTCTTATACCAGATAAAGAAAAAAGAGCGAACTACTACAAAAGCTGCTTTTAACAATTTAAAAAGAAACTTAAACTACCTTTTCTTAGTAACTTTAGTATTCAAACATGTAAAGTGTCCATCCAAAGATTGGTATGTATGGACGAAATAATGTTATGAACTTCAGCTGAATTATTCCGTTTGACGCGCAATATTAGACTTCTGGTAGGGTAATAGTGCGCAGACGTGTATAGGTTTCTTTTTTCCATTTACAATAAATCACTGTGAATATTTTTCAGCCCAAAAAAGACAGCCAATTTGTGCCTTAAATAATAGACAGTTGCTTTAAGGAAAATAATTTCATAACGGATTCAATAAAGCAATATATCACGATCTCACTCTCAATGACGCAGAATTCGACCACCCTCCTATACATCTATATAGACCCAACCAAATCCTAAGAAATATATCTTTAAAGTCAGAGCTCAGTTACTTGTGAACTGGTAATAGTTTGTCATCCTAATTCTTATGCGAATTTTTCTACTTTTTCTAAAATATATTTTCGGTGAAAATGTACTGTTTAAAAGTGTTTTAATAATCCTTTCCTTAACAGTCTACATGTAATCATCAATTATTAGCTCTGATTGTGAGACACGTCTATATTTACTCCCTTGTATTTATCTGACAGTAAATTTATTGTTTTCCTCAATATTCATTTTTCATGATATACTTTGTTTCAGGCTTTTGTGTCTGTGTTCTTCCTTGCCCTGTTTTCCTTTCAATTTAAATCGTGCTTTTTCTTCTGTGTAAATGATTTGGCTGTTGAAGATGCAGAGCAAGAATGAATACCTAACGTACCTGCTTACTGCCACTGACTGCATTTTGTGTGTTACGTAACCATGGCGACGTAACGCTTCACAGATCAAAGGAGGAAAAACGAGGATTTGAGTGTGTTGGCGGTGACAGGGAGGTCCATATGTCATTGAGAGAGAGAATGTATGTCGAATGTGTAAGTGTGTGTGTGTGTATGTTCCGTTTGGCACCTTGGAATTCAATAGAGGGAACGATTTCCATGGGAACGTACACAGTCAGGTTTCTCATTTTGATATACGTACCATGTGGCTTTTATAAGCATTGGGAGACGTCAATAGCCTCTTAGCAACTTGGATATATTTGTATACATACTACAGAGACGTGTTCCTTTATTTGTTCCTAGTGTGTGTGTGTTGGGATGGAGCGTTTGCTTTTGAAGAAAATTGAGAAATTTGCAAAAGACATTTCTCAAGGAGTTTACCTGAAAGGAGAGCGCATTACAGAAAAACAGTGATTACGCCAGATCCCCCCTGTGGGGGAATGTTATCCCCCAAAATCTCGACAACACCCCCCCCCCCCACGCAAACTTTAACATTTTTGCTGTGAAAAATCGATAGAAACCGCACAAAACTTCACTTACACCCTCCCAATTTTTACGTTACATCACTCCAAACTGAAAATTCAGGCGGAAACCCTGCCGAAAAACAACGACGAATTCACGGAACAGTCGTAGATCAGTGCTGTTAAAGCTTTGGCTTGACAGTCGAGTGGTCATGAGTTCGTGCCTACCGAGTGTCCATATAAGCCCCAGTTCCCACTTGCGGAACGGACGACGTGCGTTAGGGTGGGGGGTATAAAGTGAAAGTTGGGAGAGTGTAAGTTGAGTTAGGGGGTGTCGTTGAGAATTTTGGGATAACATCCCTACAGGATGAAGTCTGGCGGAATCCCTGACTGGGTCTATTGGGATAAGATTCGATCTTCGAGTCGCCAGATTACAAAGTTTACGAGTCTAGAGTACAACAGTAACTGCAATATACATACCTTATTGTAAAGTGTTTTGTAGTGTACTTTTCATCTGACTGTGGAAATTTCGATTTCTGTCTTTGAAAATTCAAGATTGCCCTTTGGGAAATTCCGATTTATGTCTGTAGAATTCTGTATTTTAAGACAAATGGCGTCAATATTCACTGACGTCTTCACGTCACTGATGCAATATTCAGGCGATCTTTTGGCCACTGGTCCGTCTTTATGGACGAATGCACTTAATCGTGCTTTCTGGTGGTTTCCTGATGTATCATACTACTCTAACAATTTTGGTTAAAAAAGCGCTTTGAAGCATCGATTGGATTTGACCTTACTTGTAAGGAGTGACGTAACTCGACGAGCAATCTTCCTCGATATGGTAAGGGAAGGGCTTTAGAAGCCTGTAAAACCTCAGTCAGCATGTTCTCCAGCAAAACTCGAAATTGTGCACCTTTTCCAGTACCGATCTAGACGTCGGGGTTGGCCGAGAGGGTATCACGCTCGCTTTCTCTCAGCGATTTTGTCAGATCCCCCAATGGGAGTGTCGCTCCTCCGAAACATTGAGCACTCAACAACTGTAAACATTTTATTATGTTAAAAATCGTAGGCAAAACTCTACTTACAGCCTCTCAATTTGGAGCCGCGGTGGATCAATGGTACAGCGGTCACCTGTGGTGCTTGAGGTCGTTGGTTCGATCCCTGCTCGTAGCATGTGGGCTTTGTGATGGACAAATACCGTGTGCGTGGGTGTTCTCCCGTTTCCTCCCACTTTCTTCATTTCACCAATCATCCCATCATTATTCATCCGGCCTGAGCTAAAGTTGTCCAAAAGACCTTAAAAATTAAATTAAAAGAACTCTCAATTTTGATTTTCCGCTCATGAAACAGAAAATCCTGGCAGAATCCTGTGTGCATGGTTCCCGGTTCATTTCATGCAGGGGTCCGTTGGTTCGAAGCCCACTTCACCAAGGTTGTAGGTTCCGATCAAGCAATCAACCAGTAGCGATTTAAATTAAACTTGAGCCCATAATCAGTAGGCCTACTTTCCTTCACGATGACATCACAACCTGACCAAACTAGGAGTAACAGAAGAGGACAAAATGACTTCAAGGATACATATATTGTCAGTTTAAGTGATTCACTGAGAACTAAAGTACGTGAACTCTAATGTAAACTTGTTTTCTTACATTGTTCTGTGTATTTATACTCAGAGTTAGGGCACCTTTTCATGTACACGTTAGCCGCGTGCTTCGCTTACGATTTGGAATGAAAACGTGTTCAAATATTCCTATTGGCTACTCCGACAAATCATAAGCGCGTACATGAAAAGGCGGCCTTAGGGATTTACGTGGGAGTTAGTCGACTGACGTAGATCATAATTAAAATTTAAAAAAAGGAGGGAGAGCAAGAGAGTGGGGGAGGGGGCGGAGAACGAACTTGGAATAGATTGAATGTCTGTTGGACAAACTCGTACGGGTTGGATGACGTTTTATTACATGTGTATGATGTTCCTGAATTAGCCGCTGATGACATATTGGATATTTGATGTAGTTTCACGCTATAACACACAGAGACTATTTGAATTTGCAAATTGCAGGCAACGTCACACGAAATTCAAGAATGAATTATCAGCAAACTAGCTGTCGCCAGGATTTCTTTTACACGAAATCACCCTCTCCTTCTTTTTCCGCACAGGTCTGTCGATAATACACAAACACAGACACACTCCTACGCGTAGCATGGTGAAAAGTACTTTTGCCTTACGATTAAAAGTAGTGGCCACAAATGCTTAAATACTTTATACACATAAAAGTAATCTTCTACACTGGTTTCAAATGGTTCTATTATTAATGGGAACGAACCGATGCATAACGAAGCGAAGTAAAAGTGAATTTGTAGCAACTATCTCAGTTCAATCACTTTATATTCGTTTACTGTGATTAAAAAAAATAATAAAAAATTAAACATTGTCTTTTTTAAGCTGCTGTATTTATCCTTGCATATAAAAGATATAATCAAAACGTTCCCGGAAAATGTTTGCATCGTTTGCGCCTATCCTTGAAGACTGCAACGGTAGGAACGATAAGCGCTGTTGGATTGCAGAACTGGCAGGAATTTCTGGAAGAAAGTAGTTTTTCATGTTGAAGGTGTTGGGCTGTTGCTTCCGTTGTTAGGTCCATTATTCGCATGCTTGCGCGATTAGTAACTTTATTCTCTACTCTATTTGATGAAGGTACTTAAAAAAATAACGCTCAACCCATTGAACGACACGATCCCAAAATTCAGCTTTACATATTGTGGTAAAATAAAATAATTGAATAAATAAATAACCCATCAACACTTGTAACTGGCATTTAGGCTCAGGATCAGCACAATCTAAGGGCTGATTTTCATGGAAGCTTGCTTTGCTTGCGATTTGGGTGAGTAGCCAATTGAAACATGTGTTTTATTGCGTGCTTTATTGTAAGGTAAGTGTAACATATATTTCAATCGGCTATTCACTCAAATAGCAAGCAACGCAAGCTTTCATGAAAATCAGCCCTAAGGGCTGCTTTTCTTGCAAGTGTGCGTTGCTTGCGATTTCCATGAGTAGCCAATTGAAACACGTGTTAAACATAGAATACGCAATAGAACACGTGTTTCAATTGGCTACTCACCTAAATCGCAAACAAAGCAAACAACACACGCTTACAAGAAAAGTAGTCCTAATTTCTGTCAAAATTTGATAAGTAAGAACAACAGTAAAGAAAGAGCAGCTACATTATCTATTTCTTATTCCGTTCGTACTCGAAGCTGTAAAAAACTGAACATGCCTTCTTAAAATCGTGACGTCATAATTCAATCTTACCAAACACCCGAATCGGTTAATGTAATAACTTAAACAGATGGCCAATTTATTTATACAATTTTTAAATGTGACTGGCGCCTTTTAAGCTAGATATCCTTGCCTTACAATTAAAAAATAATATTACAGAATACGGAAGCGTAGTCCCTAGCATTTCGTAAAATCTCAAATTCTGAGAAAAAGTCTTTGGATTTCATTTCCCTTGAATTTTTTCACTTAATTTACGAACTACTGTAGAGTAATTATTATGAATGTTGAAAACAAACAAACACGCACAAAACTAGAATATTTTAAGTTCCGGTTAGTGATTTTTTCATCAGCTCACGAGAGCTGGCAACATTTGTTTAATATTGCACAAGTTATGTTTTTTTCGTTTTCTTTTTCTTCACTAGTTAAAAAGGAAATAAAATGAGCGTCTAGATTGCTGAGGCCAGTGCACTAAGAAAAGGGTACAACAAGCCATTGAAGAAGACATTTTTATTCTTTTTGTAAATAAAAGATCGAGGTAGGTAGAAAACCCTACATAAAGTAAACTGCTAAGTGCTAGGAAGTGACGAAAGTTTCAGAGGAAATGCCTTTTAGTAGCTAGATTATCTCGTAGTTGAAAAAAGATTTCGGGATAAATATTTTTCTTAAAGAACACAACGGCATTTTTGTATGTTTGAGTCGTGTAAAAATCTGGGTGATGAAAGATAAAAAAAAAAAAAATGAATAAAAATAATAAAACTCTGTTCCTTTCTGTAATGGGTCAACGGTATAAGGTATTTAGATACTGTGTGATGTCATTGGCCACAAAACATTAAACTTTCCAGCGGGGATTAAGTGAAGGGAGCAAGCAGTGCGGAATGAGAGATGATTCAAAGAGGG
This sequence comes from Lepisma saccharinum, assembly GCA_022664845.1. NCBI lineage: Eukaryota > Metazoa > Arthropoda > Insecta > Zygentoma > Lepismatidae > Lepisma > Lepisma saccharinum. The sequence continues at coordinate 61,343 of JAGDQP010000482.1, read as the reverse complement.
TGAGTTAACTCAGTAAGAAACTTGAGTCTCTAAAGTAGCTTTGAACTTGACGAGTTAACTAGGCGGAAAAATGGAGTTGGATGATGAAACATTAGTATTTGGATTATCTTACACTGAGACCACGCGGAAAGATGTTCACAATTTCTTCTTGTTAAATTAGTAATTATAACAAATACTTTTTTTTTCCTCTCAGAAAATATAAAAAAACCTCTGGTTGAAGTAAATATAACAGATATTTTGTTACAGTGTAGATTACAGCAGCCATCTTGAAACTTTAATTATATAGGATTCGTTAACCCGACTTATCTCTCAGATGCTAATTCTGTGATCATTTAATTCTTCCTTATGACCAATTTTGATTAGAAATTGTATTCCTTTTTTAAAATATATGCAAATATAATGTATAATATAGACCTGTAATTAGCTTATAAATAAAATCTTCATGAATAGAGTTAGTAAACACTAATAATATTGAGAAAAAAAATTAAGTAGACATCTCAATCAATAATATAAAGAGTTTGTATATAATTTATTTAATTTAAATACACTTTTCTGAAATGCACGCAATAGACAAACATTTTATTTAACAATGAGACGTAGATATGCCTAAAAGAATAGAGCCACAAAGCGAAACCATTATTCATATAGTGAGCCTATAATTCTGCATACCTACATTAAATCACATTAATCTCAGCAGAAATATTTCGAAGACATAAATAATTAAGAATTATTCTTTTACATACGATACTTAAAACAACTACAAATTAAATATATAAAATTACAAATTCTTGAATCTCTATACATAAAATTGAAAGTGAGTATGTTTGCGTGAGCATCACGCAAAAAGTGCTTCACCGATTCGATGATTTTCGAACATGATAAGACACTGAACTAAACTAGGAAGTTATTATATCACTTTGATTCTAAAATAATTATCTTCAGAGATAATCGACCATCTAATTGTCCATTGAATTCCAATAGCGGTGATAACAATAACGGAAAATTTAACGGCAAAGCACGCGGCAACCCACACTACAATATTGTTCGACGGGTTGACTACCTCCAAGTGATCAAATTTAGCATTATTTGAATTTTTTAATTTATTTTAAGGCCTTTAGGCAACTATAGTTCAGGACGTGTGGATGATGATGGGATGAATTGGTGGAATGAAGAAAGTGGGAGGAAACGGGAGCACCCCGAGGAAACCCATACACCAGGTGTTTGTCCACCACAAAGCCCACATGGCATAATCAGGGATCGATCCGACGACCCCTAGCACCAGAGGTGAGCGCTCTACCAACTGAGCCACCGTGGCCCATTTGACATTATTATCAATTCATTAACAAAGTCTATCTTAGGTGGCACACTTCTAAAATCCGTAGGGAGGAGTGGGGTGGGAAGGGGTTACGTAAAATTATCTAAAACGACCGATATTAGTGTCGACTCCATAGTTTTCAGGGTTGCTGAGATGAATAGTAACATTACCGATGCCGTTTAAGTCCAAGTTCATCCCCCATCGGCATGGAGGGTGACAACATATTTTATTCACCCCGCACCAAAGGGCGGGCAAATCAGCTAGTCTGTTACTAAATTTAATTCCCATCGACCTCCATTAATACGATACTGGACTGATTGCAGCCATTGAAAATTTCATGAATATTTGAAGCTAGGGAGCGGAGAGGAAACTTAATCTCGTTTGTCCACTTCCAGTCTGAACAAATATGGACAACATTTTCGATCCTAACTCAGTTTTTTACGCTTGATATCGCTGTGTGGCCCGTTTTTTAATTTATGTCTTAATTCTTGCAGAAAACATAAATATTATTTGCAGCATTTTCTATTGTATGCAGAGTACGATATACTCTTACATGAATAACTCAGGAATTAAGACTTAAATAAAAAAAATGGGCCACACAGCAATATCAAGCGTATAAAACTGAGTTAGAACTGAAGATTTGGTCCACATCGGATTAGACTGGAAGTGGACAAACGAGTTTAAATATTTGCTCTGGCGTCTATCTTTCAACACTATACTCACTCCTGTATAGTTTATGTAGAGCTCAATGTTAATTCATTTAAATCATTTATTTATATTTCTTCCTTCCTTTATTTTTCTTCTTCTGTCATAACATCTTTTATTATTCCTTATACTGTTCAATTTCTTTGAATGAAGTTATTTTCTTACATTCACTAGTTCTTTAGTTTCTTATACATACATTTGTCATGTTTATATTCTCAAGTCACAAAAGGTATTTAATTATATTTACATATACATCACTCAAAACCAATTTAATATGTTCATAACAAACTATGTGATCATAAGCTGTCCATGTAATATACAGTAATTACAGTAAACCCTCGGTTTAATGGACTAATAGGAATTAAGGGGTGTCCCTTAAATCGCGATTTCTTTTTAAAGAAAAAAAGTAGATCTGTAATATTATGGCGCAATTTTATCATTATCAGCACTTCAATAACAAAAACATTTTAAAAACACTTTTCTTAAACAATTCGTATTAAAAAGTAAAAATAATTTTGATTATGCATGATAGTAATATTGAATCTGTCAAACTTTTGGGTATACATGTGGATGCAAAACTAAATTGGAATAGACATACTGACGAAATGTGTATAAAACTTGCTAGAGTTTTATATCTGCTCCGAAAGTTAAAGACATCTGAAGGAGAAAACCTATTGATCTCTGCGTATTATGCTTTTTTTCATCCCCATCTATTTTATAGTAACTTATTTTGGGGAAAATCTGAAGGAGCTTTAAATGTATTTAAATGGCAAAAGAAAGCAGTTAGATGTATAAAGGGTGTTTCTGATAGTAAACAATTATATCGTAATGTTTTCCTTCAGGGAGCGCCTTAATTGCCACCGCAATGCCCAGAGTAACTGAGTCTGGCGCCGTTACTGGTTTATTTAATTTATTAGGTAGAGCAAGGTAAAGCAATGAAAGGTTCGTAGCTTGTCTTTTATCTTTTCACCTTTTATTATAAAAAATAAAAGTCCACTATTTAAATAAAAAGAGTCTCCCGTACAAAATTATACTGGTTTAGGTTTGAGGTACAAAATTACTTTCTCAGTAATCTTCTTATTGCAGTCGATGAAGCCCAAACAACGGTCTGTTGTATGGCAGGCGATGGCCCAAGTAGCTGGCAACTACCTGGCAGAGAAAGGAAGTTTGAAAGTCCAATCGCGTAGCAGATATGGACTTAGGAGTTTAGCCTATGTCGTAGCAGATCAGGCGGTAGTAAGGAGCGATCTATCCCGTAGCAGATCAGATCGAGGAATTTAGGCCCTTCTCGTGGCAGAACCGGCCAAGGTGAGGAGGAGGAGTGGGTGCGACTATCCCTGGGAGCGGAATAGTACCGGCTGCTCTGACTCGGCTGGCTTTTATTCAGTTCTGGTCTGCTGACTCTGCAGTTCTCCGCTGTCTTCGGTCGCTGTGGTCGGCTCCGTTCGTCTTCCACTACCATTTGTTTACGAGTATGAGCACATGCTTTTACTCACTAGCGTACTCCACCATTTACTACTGCTTGTTTGTAAACAAACAGCACATACTTCGCGCGTGCTGTGTTAGCACATGTGTTTATACACATTCTGCAGCTGATTGCTCGTCACTTCACAATATAGTGAATATAAAATAATGATTGTACCATCGATATTTGTATATCAGAGTTTAATGTATGTCAAAGGAAACTATGCTCAAATTACAAGACGTACCGATATCCATGACTATAATACAAGACAAAAAGATAATATAGGTACGCCGTATGTAAGACTAAGTAAGACGCAACATAGTTACAGGTACTCTGGAAGGAAATATTTTAATTTGTTACCGTCGTTTATTCGAGATATGAATCAGAAAAGGTTTGACAGATATATTAAAAATATGCTTAAAAATAGTTGTCTATATAGCGTAGGTGAATTTGAAACTTATATAAGGGATCATTATTAAACTACGTACATATTGAATAATCTTAACTTTTATTGTATAATTCTATATTTTATTGTATTCTATGTATGACGAAGTCTATTACAACTGTAAATAGTTGTCTAACGACTAATAAAATTATTATTATTATTAAAAAGAAAAACAAGAGGTACGCACGCTGTCATATACAATCACTTCATAAATTCTTCGAATGGAGCTAGTAAATTAAAGTACGTAAAAATAATAATAATAAAAAAACTTTTTAATGCGAATTGTTTAAGAAAAGTATGTTTTAAAAAAGTTTTTACTGTTGTTCTGACTAAAAATAAAATATCATATGCTTTTAAAATATATTAAATATATTGGTATATTGTATCATCGCCGAACTTATGTCGCTGTGAAAAGGTTCATCATTGTATGACGTCGGGAGCCAAGCGGGGCACAATTTGTACCCCACTTATATTTTCCATAATTGTATGTAAGTAATGGATTTTAGTTTTCCATTTTTCTTATAATAAGACTTTAAATAAATGAAGAATATAACAATGAAATAGTTTTTGTATAAAAAGCGTTATTTTTCGTATAAAAATATCATTCACTATATCTTCGTAACCATTGGAGATGGAGCATCCGGTTAAAAAAAAAATCTCTAATTGTCTTCTACAATTCAATTTTAGTGCATTTTTGTGCTAAAGGTAATGGTTTTCTTTTAATTTTCATTTATACTCAGTATTGGTTGCGCGCTCTCTCCTTTGGAGTGCCCATAACTGTTGACGTCAAAATCGGCCCTGGGTCCGTAGAGACCTCTTGTTGCAAAGTAGAAACATGTCTAATCTAATTAAAAATCCTCCACTTTGAGAATCAATTTCTGTACAATGGCACTGGACGAAATAGAGCAGGAACTAGGTTTCAAAGTTGACTTCCAAGAGTAATGAATGATTTTCCATGCACTTTTGTTTTAATATTACAACCTCTTCCTCTTAATTCTCTTCGTAACAGAACAAGATAAAAAGTATGTTGCAGAATTTGGAAGTTACGATAGAACCGTATCAAAACAAGGCTACCGCATCGCTCTTATACGTATATCTATTTTGTGCGAACACTTATAACAAAGGAGGAAAAAAAGTAGGCGCAAAGATGTTTCGACTGTTCCTCTTATTATTAATAAATACAAAAGTGAGAAAGGAATTTGTGATAACATACGTCTTTACATATATTACTCAGTCTTCTTCATGACTTTGTTCATAAACTGAAACTGAATTGCTACATTCGCTCGGACAACTACACATTGGAGTGCACATGAGTTCGTTTCTCTTACATTTCCATTTCACTTTTCTAACACTTACACACTCAAGTTTCTGACAGCTACACGTGGTAATCTGTAAACAAGCCTTGGGAACGTCTTCAAGTGTTCTCAAAACTGGTTTCAGAATTTGGACCTCCAAGTACCATTCGGAGTCTTCTGGTCTTGGAAGATGGATCTTACGTTTATTAGCGTTTTCCTATATTGCTGTTTAGCAATGCGATCTCTTTATGGGTTGTTTAAGAGCATCACTAGTTGGAGGTAATCTCTCCAGGCTGCATATTTCCTAGAAGTAGGAGCCTAGCTTCATCACAAATCTTCGCATTCACCTTAAAGGGCTTTGTGAAGAACAGTTCTGCAGATTCAATAGCGCTTGCTGATAAAGAAATCTGTTCTAGGGAAAATAGAAGATCACAGTTTTCTAAGTCTCTTGATTTTTCACGTCCCAACTGAGTATGACGTTATATCACATCCAAGAAGAGCGTGATAAGTCATTATCCCTTTTTTTCATTCATAGACAACTGGTTGCAAAGGTTATTAACTGGAATATACTTTCTTTTCTTTTAAGTCCCCGCCATCATGTACAATTGAAGACCTGAATTGAAAAACATCCCAAGTCCACCGGAGTATATTTTTCCGGAGGAAAGAAAAACAGTCCAAGGTCTTCGTATTCAGCGGAAATTATTTTATATTAAAAAGAGGGTTTCTGTGGTGAGATTAGGATTTAATATTTATACAAGTGTACAGCCCTTGGAACATGGATGCCGACGAACAAAAAAATGCAAATACGAAAAAAGTGGACTTGGCATGTTTTTCAATTCTTTACAAGGTATTCTGTCATAATGGTGTATTAACAGCAGGAATACATCGGTGTCTCAGATCATCACAACAGTTCTTTCTGACTTGTGATTCACAGCATGCAGAAAAAACATCCTAGAATCTGCCTCTTCGTGATTTCCTTCAACATTTTGAACAAAGTATATTGAAGAAGATTCAAAAAGATTTTGAAGAAGGTATATTCCAGTTCATAAACTTTGCAACCAGTTATCTATGAAATGAAAAGAAAGGCATAATGGCTTATCACGCTCTTCTTGGATGTGATGTAACGTCATATTCAGTTGGGACGTCAAAAATCAAGAGCTGGTGTAGTTACTCAGAAAACTATGTTCTATTTTCTCTAGGACAGGTTCCTTTATTAGCAAGCGCTGTTGAATCTGCAAAACTGTTCTTCACAAGACAAAGAACCGATTTTGACGTCAACAGTTGTGGACACTCCAAAGGAGAGAGTGCGCAACCAATACTGAGTATAAATGAAAATTATAAGACAACCCTTACCTTTAGCACAAAAATGCGCTAAAATTGAATTGTAGAAGACAATTAGATTAACATTAAAAAAAAAATGATGCTCTATCTCCAATGGTTACGGAGATTTGGTGAATAATAACGAAACTGTTAAAATTTCGGCTTTGTCTTCTCCCCTCCCCCTCCACCCGTGAGGTATTTTTTCTGGCATCCGGCATTTTTGGTGATCAGTGATGGTTATATATTAAAAAAAATATCGGATGCCAAATTGTTACATGATTTGTTCTCAATTTTTAAGACCTGATGCCTAAACTATTACAATCACTGGTAGTTTATTTAGATAATAGTAAACTCATCTAGGTGTATCACTTCAACATCGCCATTGTACCAATTATAACCAAATTTTCCATGATAAAAGACGGAACTAATCTCTAAAGTTTGACACAATAAATTTTTATTGGATTTATGTCAAAATTTATTAATTGCTTAAGGGTCAATTCACTTCAGAAAGCTTAATATTTGAAGCATTTGGTTTCAATGATAGATAATTAAACATTTGTATTTTGTACAGAGGAGGGCACAGAGTATACGAAAATCATTGTGACTACATTATTTTACCTTGAATTCTTTCAGACCATAGAACACACAAATGAGTTTCCCACAAATAAGTTTCCAGTATAAACTAACGACTGGCACAATGACAGCACATTGAAGTGAAAATGTAAGGACATATCTTTTAGCGTCCTATTTGAATACTGAAAAAGCTGAAGTGTGTGTCGCATTGTAGACTGTTGCTACTAAATAAGTAGAGTATAACCTAAACTGAACAAACATGCTATTAGTTTAAGCTATATTTCAGGTTTTGCAGTAGGGAGTGTTTCTAAAGAACAGCCGAATATCACGAAATATTTGCTAACAACAGTTATCGCAATTCATCTAGTTTGAGAAGCGATTCGACTCTCAGTCGAAGAAGTATCTTTGGTAATACTGGAGCAAGGCTACCCACTGTTAATCAAAAGCACACATGTAGAATCGCAAACGTATACTTCGATTAAATTAGTAAAGCTACATGAGATTCAAGTTTCTACTAGAAATCAATATCACATTAGACACGGTACCACAAATCATACTTGTTCCCATATTCACAGAAGCATCCAACGAACAATTGATTATAAATTATTCGTTTGTATGGTTTTCGTCACTTTAAATACTCCAAATATGGAACTATTCATGTCCATACGACTTGGTCAAGCAAATCCACTAAACATTTTTGTACGACCATTTTACGAAAGAAAGAAAGAATACATAAATTGCTCGTAAGGGAACACTTTTAACCGCACTACTCCTGCAGACATTGGTGTGATATCTGCCGAAGTGGAGGTGAAGACAGTAATGAAAATCCAAGAAGAAAACACAGAAGACTCAAGAAGAAAATAGTTAAAACCCAAGGAGAAAATGGTGAGAACTCAAGAAGAAAATAATGAAATTCCAAGAAGAAAATAGTGAAGACCCAAGAAGAAAATAGTGAAATTCCAAGAAGAAACTATAGTAAAAATCGAAGAAGAAAATAGTGAAAGTCCAAGAAGAAAATAGTGAAATATCAAGAAGAAAATAGTGAAAAATCCAAGAAGAAAAATAGTAAAAACTCAAGAAGAAAATAATGATATTCCAAGAAGAAGATAGTGAACATCTAAGAAGAAGATAGTGAAAACCCAAGAAGAAAACAGTGAAAATCCAAAAAGAGAAAAGTGACCCCCCCGCCAAAAAAAAAAAATATAAACACAATATCAACTGATCACAGGAAATTGCAGCCGTATAGTAAAACAGTAAAAGATCCCTGAACACATTGTTCTCCTTGAAATACAAAGTTGGAGTACTGAATATCAATCGTTAATTACATGGAAATTGTGACAGGAGACAGAACTGATTTTTCGAGGATTGCCAGGTGTAATAAAACTATCAAATTTTTCTGGATATTTTGGACGTGGTTATTTTACGTTGAAAAATGGCCTGGTGAGGTAGACAGAGGTAAAACACATCCTCCAATATCAGTTTTCTTTACCAAAACTGTTGCCAGAGTCCAGTCTGATATTGAAATATATATTGGAATACACCAGTAATACTCCTGTACATGGAAGTTCCTTTGTCATGTTTGATGAGGAGCCATACAGAGTTACTGACAGCAACGAGAAATGTTGCAACCAATTGCATAAATGGGTTTTGTGCGGAATTTGTAAAAAAAAAAAAAAAAAAAAGAGTCTAACAACACTTTTTACAACCGTGCCCGACTGACGCTTGATTTTTCGTTTGGTAGTATCTTTAAACTACAACTCAACTAAAAAAAATGTCTATTCTTCCTTTGAAATTCTTTTCTTCTTCTATATTAATATCAATTCTTTCTAGTTCCAACAGCTTTCAAAAAAGTTTCAATTTTCGATTGACACTTATTGAAAAATAACATTCTCAATTTCTTCTTTTCAACCTTTAAAATAACAGAGAAAGTTTAGTGATAACTCTTTCTCTTCCAAAGGTGGTGGTAATAGCATTCCTCTGGAGAAGAAGTCAAGAATTTTATTATAGTCTGTAGAGCGTAGACGGGTGAAAAGTGATCACATACTTCTTCATCATAAGTTCTTGATGTGAAATATAACATGGATGATTTGTTGGAATGCCAGAACCAAGTGTGATCACATGAAACTTGTAAAGAATCACTTTATTGATTCAAACAGTCACATACGCATCATGTATGCTTCGCAAAAAAGAAATTGGGCTCTGAATGCCGTGCAGTTAAACCACCCAAATTACATCTTCTTATCGTAAAATCGTGTCTGGTAGAGAAACCTTATTACGCTTTGTCTCCCTTCACGTAAGAAAAATCAGCAAACAGCATTGGAATATAATTTTTCTATCTATACGTTAGTTAGTATAGATGAAAGAATTAGAGCGCAATGAAACAGTATGCATAAAATGATGCAGAGAGAATTTTAAACATGCAATGAAATATGACCAGTGGGTGGCTGCCACAGACAGAGAAAAATATAGAGAAAGAGAGAGAGAGAGAGAGAGAGAGAGAGAGAGAGAGAGAGA